>JAYESA010000015.1:97304052-97359052 GCA_036927795.1 Iris macrosiphon | reverse complement strand
GATCCCGAAGGACACGAACAAGTCTAGAATACTAATTATGACTAATACGAACAATAATAACAACAACTACGTGTCTGTATCAAGAATTGATATGCACAAATCTCCGTGTCGGAGGAAAACTCCCAAAAATATTCCGTATCGCCAACTTGACGAGATATAGCCTACACGTACCCAATTCTGGACACAACACTAGTCACAAACAAGCAACAATAACGAGCTATTTAATCAATTGACAAACACCACATGTGCCAATCTCAGAATTCTCCTAAAATTGACACAAAAACATACATAACTTCCACTATAGGTCTCCTATGAACCTAAAACCAAATCCTATAGGTAGCCTATGCATGTGGGATAATTTCTTATGGTTAAATCTCAGATTTAGAACCTACTACAAGAAGAAAAATTGAAATATACCTATTGGGAGATGGATTCCTAATAAAAATCCCTAAATGTTGAATGTAGTTTGTCACGACCCGTACCCTGAATTTGGGCATGAGTCATGAGTACGCCCAGCCTACGCCGCAGTATCGGTAGTAGAACGCTGTACAATAAGACACAAGTAATCTACAACTCACAACATATATACATCTCCACATTATACTCAATCATATGCACTAGTTTAAATGAATACACCAAGATAATATTAAAATAATAATCTTAATGTGGGTACAATAAATCTTTTCTAAAACTAAATATCCAAATACAATGTTCAAAATACTTTAGAAAACTGTCGGAGAACAATCCGACCCAAATAACTAACAAAATCAACTACTAATAAACTACTCCATCGCAGACGGTATCTGAGCTGCTAACTCTCCTTGATCGTCCGGAAGGGGGAGATCAGGCTCTATTATGTCGCTAGGGGGTAATACCTTGTTGACATGTGAACGACTAGGGGGTAATATCCGGCAAACCACACGTGTCGTGCATTGCTGCTATTATTCCAGAAAGACCATATATAGGATAGAAAGGGTAGTTCATACGTCCACTAAGTATTTTTCCTCCCCACAAGTACACATGGATTCTAAACCAGTCACGAAGAAATAACAATAATCTATAACAATTACTTATCTTATAATAAGAATCCATTATACTAATCCGTGTAACAAGCGTCAAGAATCAGATAATCAATATTAAGCATGCATTATAGAGACTATCAAGCACTGAAAGTAATCATGAAAATATACTCGCCTGTGGTCCTTAGCTGATATGAATCAGAATCCAAGTCATAATCCAAATAACCTATGTATTACAAATTACCATGTCAAAGATAATTTATTTTAATTTATTTAATTCTGGAATAATTACTCTAAAATCCTATTTTAATCCTATTATTTTGATTTTTAGGTCAATTCCTAAATTTTGTTCAAAGAAACTAAATTTTATCAACTCGAGACTCATGACACGCAAATCGAGGCGATCTGCTGACCAAAAAGTCAACCGACACAAACTTGACTTTCATGAATGATTTCCTATAGATTTCAGCGTCAAAAATATGCTAGAATTTACAGCTCGTCTGAATTCAAATTCGTTTGGGAATTATGGCACATACAAATTTTGTATTGTGCACCGACGGTTAAATTCTAACATAAAAGTTCTACAGAATTAACAGGATAGAAATATTACATATTAAATTCTATAAAAAATATATGTCAATTATTTCGACATTAGCTTTTTGAAACTTTAAACGGTTCATGATTCTGATTCCTGGTTCTCCCAAAATCATAAAAATATCGAGACACGTCTATTTTTGGACATGCTGTACTCTACGAATTTTCCAGAATTTAATGCTCATAATTTTTAAACAATTTATATATTCAGAAAGCTAACCTCAATATGGTTCTAATGCAAGAAACTGGGTTACGTTTGAAGTCCGAATCTATGAGTAATGGCTTCTGGAAGATGAAGAAATCCTAGAGGACAATTCTCCAAAATTTGGCTCAAAGTAAAACCCTAGAATTCCTAAACTAACTAATATATATAGAGGAGAGAGGGCAGACGTGACTCATAGGAGTACCACATAGCATGTATCCAGGCTGTCCCACTTGGATCGAACGGTCGGGGTTTGACCCGACTTGGCTCGGCTGAGCCCGAGTCAAATTCTGACTCGGCTCGGCTCGGGGTCAGCTCGGCTGCACCCGCACCCACCTCGCGATCGCTGACAGGCGGGCCCCACTTAGTTTACTGTAGGAGGCTGACGGGTGGGCCCCTATTGGCTGACTGGGCAGGATATTTACTATTATGGTTTTTTTTATTTCCAAAAAATAATTTTTAATTCAGTTTTCCCTAATTAACTCAAAATAAATGCTAAAAATAATAAGAAATTTTTCCAAATTTTTTAGAAAATATATTTGATTATTTAGAACATAAAATAAAAGTTTGGGATATTTTTAATTACGTTTGACCCTAAAATAAATTCTTACAAGTCTTAGGAAATTAGTGTTACTAGTTTTTAATTAACCAAAAGTTTTGGAAAAATTCCACTAGCCCCAAATTAACCTAAAAACAATATTTAAGTTAGAATTTCAGGATACGAAGGTTACAAGTCTATCCTCCTAAGAAAAATTTTGTCCTCAAAATTTAAGGCGGAACAAATAAGAAGAAAATTACCTCATGGTGCAAAAAGATAGGGGTAACGCTCTCGCATTTCCTCTTTCCATTCCCAAGTGGATTCACCGGGAGAATGATGCCTCTAAGCGATGAGAACCAAGGAAATTACTTGGTTACAAAGCACCTTATCTCTGCGGTCTAGGATCTCCACTGGCTGCTCCGGATAACGGAGGCTTGGTCCAACCTCAAGCTCCGAATGATCTAATACATGGCTAGGATCTGCCACGTATCGTCTTAGCTGGGATTTATGAAATATGTTGTGTACTCCTTCCAATGTAGGCGGTAAGGCTAGTCGATAAGCTACTACTCTGACCTTCTCCAGAATATTAAAAGGTTCGATAAATCTTGGACTGAGCTTTCCACCTCCACCTAAAAGAATTATTCCTCGTGTCAGAGAGATCCTCAAGAACACTAAGTCGCCAACCTCAAACTCTAGCAGTCTCCTGTGGCTATCGGCCCACTGCTTCTGTCTGTCTTGAGCCACCCAAAGTCTCTCTCTAACCTACTTTTCCTTCTTTGTAGCATCAACTAGTATCTCTGGTCCCAAAAGTACTCTATCTCCTACGTCATCCCAAGACAATAGAGTTCGGCATCTCCTACCGTACAAAGCCTCGAAAGGAGACATCTTGATACTAGCCTGATAGCTATTATTGTATGCAAACTCTACCAGGTGAAGATGATCCTCCCACGAGCAACCAAAATCTAGTACACATGTTCGAAGCATATCCTCGAGCGTCTGGATAGTCCTCTCTGACTGTCCATCCGTCTGAGGGTGGTAAGCCGTGCTAAATCTGAGTTGGGTACCCAAGCTAGCCTACAAACTCCTCCAAAAGTGGGACGTAAATCTACTATCTCGACTGGACACGATGCTTACTGGAACTCCATGCAGCCTGACTATCTCTCCCATATAAATCAGTGAGCTTCTCCATGGACAATCCAACTTTGAAAGGCAAAAAGTGGGCTAATTTGGTCAGCCTGTCCACAATGACCTAAATTGCGTCATTCTCTCCTGGAGTGCGTGGAAGTCCGGAAACAAAATCCATCGTGATATGCTCCTATTTCCACTCAGGAATTGGTAGTGGCTGTAGCAATCCTCCTGGTCTCTGCCTCTCGGCTTTGACCTGCTGGCACACTAAACATCTGGCAACAAAATATGCTACCTCTCGCTTCATTCCATACCAACACACATGTTCCCTCAGGTCCTTATACATCTTGTTAGCTCCCGGGTATATAGAATACTTTGAACGATGAGCCTCCTGCATGATCTCTTCACGCAGGTCCCCACAAGGCACACATAACCTAGTCCCGTGTCTTAAGGAACCATTCTCTACAATAGAGAAGTCATCCATCAATCCTGCCTGTACCTGAGCTCTGAGGCTTCACAAACCCTCATCATAGTAATGCGTCTCTCGAATCTTCTCCAACAATCCTGATTGAATCTGCATGCCCATTATCTGCGTTTCAACTATGGAATAATAACCTCGATTCCCAAGCTATCCAATTCTGCTAATAAGTGACGATCCGTTGTCAAGTACATCGCTACTGGATATTTGCTCAATGCATCGGCAACTACGTTAGCCTTTCCTGGATGGTACTATAGTAAAATATCAAAATCCTTCATCAGTTTTAGCCACCTGTGCTGCCTCATATTCAGCTCATTCTACATAAAGACGTCCTTCAAGCTCTTATGGTCAGTGTATATTTCTACCTGCTTTCCGTACAGGTAATGTCTCCACACCTTTAGAACGAAGATCACCGCTGCTAATTTTAAGTCGTGAGTGGGATAGTTTCTCTTATATGGCCATAACTGTCTAGAAGCATATGCCACCACCTTCTTGTTCTGCTATAGAACACATCCCAAGCCCTTCCCCAAAGCATCGCTATAAATGACAAATCGTCCTATCCCCGATAGCACCGTCAAAATAGGCGCTATGGTCAATCTCTTCTTTAGCTCATTAAATACAGCCTGACATTCTTTGGTCCACTTAAACTGCACATCCTTCCGAGTGAGTCTAGTCAACGGCTCTGTAATCCGAGAAAAATCTTTCATAAAATTTCTGTAATATCTGGCCAATCCTAAGAAGCTTCTGATCTCTACAACACAACTCGGGGTGGTCCCAGACTCTATAGTATAATCTTCTTTAGATCCACCGATATCCCGTCTCCAGTCACCATATGCCCAAGGAACTCTACCTTATCCAGGAAGAACTCACATTTTGAGAGTTTTCCATAGAGCTTCTCCTTCCGAAGGGTCTTAGCACAATCCTTAAATGCTTCTCATGCTCTTTCGGTGTCCTCGAATAGACAAGAATATCTTCTATGAACTTGTCAAGGTACTGGTGGAATACCTTGTTTATCAAGTTCATGAAGACTGTCGGGGCATTAGTCAACCCAAATGGCATCACCATAAACTCATATTGGCCGTATCTTGTCCAAAATATAGTTTTTGGAATATCTTTCTTCTTCACCTTCAATTGATGATAGCCAGACCTCAAATCAATCTTTGAAAATACCCTCGCTCCGCTCAACTGATCGAAAATATCGTTTATCCTTGGTAGCAGATATTTTTTTTAATGGTGAGGTTGTTCTGAGCCATGTAATCAATGCACATTCGTACCAACCCATCTTTATTTAGTACAAATAAGACTGGGGCTCCTCAAGGCGAGGAACTCGATCTAACAAAACCCTTATCTAACAAATCATCCACCTGCTTTTTCAGTTCTGTCAGCTCGTTATTGTTGATCCTGTAGAGTCGCTGCGATACCGGTTCTGCCCCAGGCACTAAGTCTATAGAAAATTCAAGATCTCTGTCTGGTGGCAATCCTGGTAGCTCTTCAGGAAATACGTCTAAAAGTTCTGCAATAATAGGGTATGGCAAGTCCGTCTCTGCTACCATGGCTCCATAAATAATTCCATCACTCTGCTCAACTCCTCCCCTAACAAACTCAAATTCTGGCTTTCCTGTAGGGCGGAACAGTACACGTCCTCCACGACTGTCTATGCTAGCATGGTGCATACTCAACCAATCCATTCCAAGGATAATGTCAAAACTCGAAAGTGGCATTACGAGTAAACTAGCATTCAAATTATGGCCTCCCATGGTAATACGACGCCCCTTACAAGCATCACTGACTAGGATAGTGCCTCCACCAGTCGTGATCTTACAACTCCTACTAAAGGGTTCCGATACTAAACTAGGCTTAAGCATAAAGGATACAAATATGAAGCTATGCGATACGGATAGTGTGGAAAAAGCACCAATGGCTCCGGAACCGCGCGCTCTGATCTTGGGTGGCATTCTGAAAGGTTGAAAGCAACAAGAATTCAATTGATATGGCACAAGATAAGAAATTATTCAAAAAGGACAATCAACTATGAAAGAGGTCTGATTGCTCTATATTTTTCTATTTCTAGTATGTGTATCCTATGGCAGGCTCACAGTCGTACATCTAACTTGAGTACCACTACGAGTTCACAACCTTGTGCGAAACCTGACCTGCATAGGCCACCGCTAAAAACGTGTCATGACCCCCACCCTGAATTTGGACATGAGTTATGAGTATGCCCAGCCTACGCCGCAGTGTCGACAGTAGAATATTGTATAATAAGCCACAAGTAATCTACAACTCACAACTTATATACATCTTCACATTATACTCAATCACATGCACTAGTTTAAATAAATATACCAAGATAATATTAAAATAATAATCCTGATGTGGGTACAATAAATCTTCCCCAAAACTAAATATCCAAATAAAATATTCAAAATACTTTAGAAAATCGTCGAAGAACAATCCGACCCAAATAACTAACAAAATCAACTACTAATAAACTACTCCATCGCAGATGGTATCTGAGCTGCTAACTCTCTCTGATCGTCCGGAAGGGCAAGATCAGGCTCTATTATGTCGCTAGCATACTGTCCATAATGTGTAAGGATTTTATCCTCAATGTAGTCACCTAAAATATTTATCCAGTCAGGAAAGGAACGAGTACATCACAGTGAAAATAGTTCCAACACATGGTAGAAGCTATAAGACAATAAATAGCAAGGAATATATGATAGCAACAAACTAAACTCACGAAAAAGCAACTAGAATAACCAAATGCTGAAGACCTGTCATGGCAACATATAGTACAATATCTCCAAGCAACAAAAGAAATAACTACAATGGATGAAAGAACAGATAGGAACAACTACTGTATGTGATTTGAAATACCTTGTTGACATATGAACGGCTAGGGGGTAATATCCGGCAAACCACACATGTCCTGCATGGCTGCTATTATTCCAGAAATACCATAGGATAGAAAGGGTAGTTCATACGTCCACTAAGTATTTTTCCTCCCCACAAGTACACATGGATTCTAAACCAGTCACGAAGAAATAACAATAATCTATAACAATCACTTATCTTATAATAAGAATCCATCATACTAATCCGTGTAACAAGCGTCAAGAATCAGATAATCAATATTAAGCATGCATTATAGAGACTATCAAGCACTGAAAGTAATCACGAAAATATACTCGCCTGTGGTCCTTAGCTGATATGAATCAGAATCCAAGTCATAATCCAAATAACCTATGAATTACAAATTACCATGTCAAAGATAATTTATTTTAATTTATTTAATTCTGGAATAATTACTCTAAAATCCTATTTTAATCTTATTATTTTGATTTTTAGGTCAATTCCTAAATTTTGTTCAAAGAAACTAAATTTTATCAACTCGAGACTCATGACACGCAAATCGAGGCGATCTGCTGACCAAAAAGTCAATCGACACAAACTTGACTTTCATGAATGATTTCCTATAGATTTCAGCATCAAAAATATGCTAGAATTTACAGCTCATCCGAATTCAAATTCGTTTGGGAATTATGGCACATACAAATTTTGTATTGTGCACCGACGGTTAAATTCTAACCTAGAAGTTCTATAGAATTAACAGTATAGAAATATTTTGATTTTAATTCTGGGAAAAACATATGTCAATAATCTCAACATTAGCTTTCTGAAACTTCAAACGGTTCATGATTCTGATTTTCGGCTCTCCCGAAATCGTAAAAATATCGAGACAAATCTATTTTCGGACATGCTATACTCTACAAATTTTCCAAAATTTAATACTCATAATTTAGTAGAACAATTTATATATTCAGAAATCTAACCTCAATATGGTTCTAATGCAAGAAACTGGGCCATATTTGGAGTCCGGAGCTATGAGTAATGGCTTCTGGAAGATGAAGGAACCCTAGAGGACAATTCTCCAAATTTTGGCTCAAAGAAAAACCCTAGAATTCCTAAACTAACTAATATATAGAGAGGAGAGAGGGCAGCCACGGCTCATAGGAGTTCCACATGGCGTGTATCCAGGTTGTCCCGCTCGGATCGAATGGTCGGGGTTCTACCCGGCTTGGCTCGGCTGAGTCCGAGTCGAATTCGGACTCGGCTCGGCTCGCGGTCGGCTCGGCTGCACCCGCACCTACCTCGCGGTCGCTGACAGGCGGGCCCCACTCAATTTACTACGAGAGGCTGACGGATGGGCCCTGTTGGCTGACTGGGCAGGATATTTACTATTATGGTTTTTTTATTTTCAAAAAATAGTTTTTAATTCAGTTTTCCCTAATTAACTCAAAATAAATGCTAAGAATAATCAAAAAATTCTCTGAAAATTCTAGAAAATATATTTGATTATTTAGATCCTAATATAAAAGTTTGGGATATTTTTAATTAAGTTTGACCCTAAAATAAATTCTTACAAGTCCTAGGAAAATAGTGTTACTAGTTTTTAATTAACCAAAAAATTTAGAAAAAATCTACTAGCCCCAAATTAACCTAAAAATAACATTTAAGTTAGAATTTCAGGATACAGAGGTTACATAGTCCCTTTTTGTAGATCATGGTCTCCTTCTTGTTGCTCCTTACTTTCTTTTTGTAGATCCTTGTTGTAGTAGCCTCAATTGAAGAATATGGAAGGAATTTGTGAAGAAATTTATAAAGGAATGATGAAGGAATGAAGGAATTTGGAAAGGAGAAAAATGTAGATGTAATTGGAATGAACCAAATAAAATGCGAGATACTCTCTCTCCTCCTCATGTGGCCGACCATATACCCCTTCGCCAAGAAATTATAAAATATCCAAAATACCCCTAGGGGCCTCATATAAAAATATTAATTAAGGGGAGAAGGTTCTAGTCTAATAGTTTCACTAATTAATTCATCCACCTAATATATGGGCCTAATTCATGGGCTTAAATATAAACTAAACTAAAATATTGGGTTCATGCATCTAATTTAAATGGTTAGGTCCACTATATAAGTCCAAAATAATATAGTATCTAATAATAAATAAATAATACAATAATCAAATAATATACATGCATAATATTTAAATACAATCAATCCTAAAATAAAATACCGTATTAATTACCAAACTATCCTTGATTGAAAATATGAGGGTGACAGATTGCCAGGTTACTTTTGAGGAATTGAAGAAGCGGTTTCACTATCAGTCCTATTTTGACATTGCCATCAGGGTCTGGAGGTTTCACTATTTATAGTGATACACCGGAAAAATGTTTGGGTTGTGTTCTTTAACAGAATAGGAAAGTGATTGCCTATGCATCCATGCAATTGCATCATCATGAGAAGAACTATCCTACCCATGATTTGGAGTTGGCAGCAGTCATCTTTGCCCTGAAGTTATGTAAAACACTATTTGTACGGAGAACGTATGGAGATCTTCACAGACCACAAGAGCTTGAAGTACATTTTTATACAAAATAAGTTGAATATGAGGCAGCGTCGGTGGTTGGAACTGATAAAGGATTTGGACATATCTTTGCAGTATCATCCTGGAAAAGCTAATATAGTTGTCGATGCCTTGAGCAGTTATCCTGTAGCTATGTTGTTGACACATGATCGATATTTGTTGGAGGACTTAGAGACCTTGGATATTGAGATGATAGTTTCTAGTTTGGCTATACAGATGTGGGGGTTATAGATACACTCATAGTTAATGGACAAGATCAAGGTAGCCCAGTATGAGGATGTATCTCTGAAGAGTATCAGGGCTCAAGTCAGAGCAGGATTGGAGGATAATTTCACCATTGCTGAGGATGGATATTTGCGGCATGGTGTTAGATTATGCATGCCTAATGGGGAGCTAAGTGAAAGGGTGTTGCAGGAAGCACATCGCTCTCAGTATTCTATACATCCAGGTGCCAACAAGATATATCGGGATATACAAGAGAGTGTGTGGTGGTAGGGCATGAAGAGGGAAGTGGCACAGTTTGTATCTAGATACTTAGTGTGCCAGCAGGTGAAAGCTGAGAGGTAGAGGCCAGGTGGTTTACTTCAGCCATGTAGAAGCATAAAATATGCTAGAAAATTATATGCGTATTTTACAGTCAAACCCCCCAACATACATGAAGTCCCTGTCCGTGTAAAATAGAGCTTCAAAGCTGTCCGCGTAAAACAGGGCTTCAAGGTTGTTTGGCATAAAAAAGGGCTTCAGAGCTGTCCGCGTAAAGCAGAGCTTCAAGACTATTTGACATAAAATAGGGCTTTAGAGCTGTACGCGTAAAACAGAGCTTCAAGGTTGTTTGGCACAAAAAAGGGCTTCAGAGCTGTCCGCGTAAAACAGAGCTTCAAGGTTGTTTGGCATAAAATAGGGCTTCAAAGCTGTACGCATAAAACAAAGCTTCAAGGCTGTTTGTCGTAAAATAGGGATTCAGAACTATCTGCGTAAAACACCATTAAGGTTGATTGGCGTAAAATAGGGTTTCAGAGCTATCCGCGTAAAATACCATCAAGGCTGTTTAGGGTAAAGTAGGACTTCAGAGCTGTCAGCATAAAATAGAGCTACAAGACTGTTTGGCGTAAAGTAGGGCTTTAGAGCTGTCCGCGTAAAGCAGAGTTTCAAAGCTGTTCTGCGTAAAAGGTTGCTATACCTTCCTGCGTAAAATTTAAAATACGTTATTTTTAATGCAGCATAAAGTGGTACGAGGAACTCTTCGTATTTCTCGGATGAATTTGTTAGTCAAATCAGTGAACCTGAAATCTGACAAAAGTACTGCATGGCTGTGATGATGATTTTGCACAGAGATCCAGGTTGTCATTTTGTGACATATTTTTGATACAAGTCATTTTTACACATTAAAAGGAAGAAAATGGAGTCTTCTGAATACGCTGCCTATTCTACATTGACAAAAATGAGTTTTTAAGCTCAAGATAAGACAAAATCAGACTCCACGTCAAAAGTTATTTCCTGTACAGAGCTCGAGACATATCTCTGCATTTAATGTACGAGATTGAGGCATATCTCTGCATTTAATGTACGAGATTTTGTTCTATTTTTAAAATTTGTCATGCTGGGGAAAGCTAAGACTGTGACTAATACGCTCACATCACCATCCTTGCATTTTATGCCAACCAGGCTATTTTCAAATATAGGAGTACGCCGTATGCTATCTCCTCGAAATACGCCAACTCGGCTATATTTGCAAAGGTACGTTGATAAGGCTACTTAGCCCAGAATACGCTCAAGACCTTAGTCGTGAAGGATAATTGGCTATTTTATGCTGGTTATCTATTATTCATGAATTATCAAGTTTTATGCAGGGGCAGTTACCTACGTGGTTTGCATGCCTTGATCTTCGAGAAGCAGTTATACCTGTTACCTTATAAAGGGATACGTGTCATACGCAGATTCAGAAGATTATTTGAACGTGGGTAACAGTTGTCATAACCGCGACATAAAAGCGACAATCTTCATCACAGTTTGGCCTTTTACGCCAACAAGACAATTATTTGGCTTTTACGCCAACCAGACAGTTAGCTATTATTCATGAAGAATAATTGGCTATTTTACGCTGGTTATCTATTATTCATGAATCATCAAGTTTTACGCAGGGGCAGTTACCTACGTGGCTTGCATGCCATAATCTTCGAGAAGCAGTTATACGCGTTACCTCATAAAGGGATACGTGTCATACGCAAATTCAGAATATGATTGGAACGTGGGTAGCAGTTGTCATAACCGCAGCGTAAAGGAGACAATCTTCTTTACAGTTTGTCCTTTTACGCCAACAAGACAGTTATTTGGCTTTTATGCCAACCAGGTAGTTATTTAATCGATCTCTATAAATAGAGACCCCTGGTCATAGGGTAAAGGACAGAGGGTTTTTGGTTGACAACTTTGAAGGAGAGAGAGAATTTGTTTTCGCTGACAACTTTGACAACAGGAATTCAATCCTACTTGCAAATTTTCTTTGATCGGCTTTTGCCTTCAGTTCAGAGAAAGTTTAAAGCTTCTTCTACAATACTTCTTTATCATCATGTAGTCCAAGGAACAAAGTGATTGACTGCAGATCATACTTCCATAGCAATACTTTCCCAGAATTATTTTATTGTACTTAATATCCTCGTATAGGATTATTTGTACTTCTCTCTTTTCTCGTTTATAAGCAAAAGTTTCACATAAACATTTGTTTATCCAAACAAAATGGTGACTCTGCTGGGGACGACTTTCTCTTCTGACGATAAAGCAATTGCTCAACACGATGCTGTATCTATCGGATCGACGAAGAAGACTATGGTCGTCCAGTTCGACCAATCTGCCTATGAAGACATGCTTCATGCAGGGGATAGTTCTCATTCCTCCTCTGTGAATAACAATAGGAAGCTGCATAAAGTGTGGATGCCTAAGACGTCCTCTACCCTTCCTGCAAGTTCTTATTCACTGATCAACAAAGTTGTGACAACACAGCCAACACGCCCTGTGCGTAAAACTTTATCTCCCATCTGTCACGTGGTAGACAAAACTTCTGGCAATGCCTCAATGCCAATCCAGAAGTCTCAAACACGTCCTGCACGTAACCTTTGTCTCCCGTCTGTCACGTGGTAGACAAAACTTCTGGCAATGCCTCAGTGCCAATCCAGAAGTCTCAAATATGCCCTGCACGTAAACTTTCGTCTCCCATCTGTGATGTGGTAGACAAAATTTTTGGCAAGGCCTCAGTGCCAATGGGGAAATTTTAAACACGCCATGTACATAAAATTACATCTCCCGTCTATGATGAGGCAGATGTACCCTTTGATCACATCAAAGGAAAATAAGTGATGAATCCTTCAACCTCTAAGCTTTTACACCCACAAGAGAAGAAAGTTCCTACTTTACAGATTACGCGTGACGCTGAAAGCCGTTTAAGGACTTTTCCTATTTTACGCGAACCTATAAAAAATCCAAATTACGCCAGGATAGGTCTGTCCGCGTAAAGAAGACCCGTTTTACGGGAAGATACGCTCCTCAGACAGATGATGGATCATATGCTACTCATATGGGCTGTTGTATTCCTATGGCAGAGAAAGGGTTATGGTTCCTAATCTACACATTCCTTCTGATGTAAAAAGGCAGAATAAGCCTTCTTCTTCTTCTGGTAATCTCCCTGATTTGTGTGATTTCTTGATCCAGAAATGCAAAGACAGGGGATCTCCTAATAAGTCTATCACATCCCCTAGAGAACATTATTGTAATAGTCATAAGGTTGTAATTAACTGTTGCTGTTCTAAAGCAAAACGGTCAGTGTTCGACCGATTGAACTATTCTTTGTCATTACAGGAAGAAGAACCAATATTTGCTTCAGTAAACATGGCTTCGTATATTTCTAGAGGAAGGTCGAGTTCAAGACGTCATCCCTCCAGGACTCCAAGCCAAAGGAGATTCGACAGACTCATCGATACTTTTGAAGAAGGTATTTTTCAAAACACTCGCTCGAGGTCACGACAATCAGCTTTATATTCTTCACATTCCGACACTGGGAGTCACCAGTTTTTTGAACCAGATGCTGAAAGTATAGATTCAATCTCTACAGAGATCTATACTAATCCCTCAGTGATATCTAGAGAAATGGGAGTTTATGCTGTTGGAGACGAACATGAAGAAGCTTCCCCATCAGGAAGTACTGAACAACGCATCACTGTATTGGAAACATCACTTAAAGAAATATATACCATGATGGAGAGTATGCACCAAATGATGGTGATTCAACATACAACTGCAATAGCTTAAACACCTGTTCTTCTGACTCAACTACGTGTGGGGATAGACATACCACCAGCCAATGCAAGCCAAGAGCCTGTTCAAAATCAAGAATCAGCTGCTCCTCAACCTCTTAACCCGGAGAATGTATTACCTTCTGTTAGAGTTATAATACATCCAATCTCTCACCTTTCTGCTGTCCCTCTCCCATATGAAGATCCAGTACAAGTAGTTCGAGAATTGAAAGCCCAATTTGATGCTTTAAAACATAAAGATCAGCTCAAGAAGTTGGGAATTAACCAGCCATATCCAACTGTCTGGGATGAGATCCCTTTTCTACCAAAATATAAACCACAGGCTATGGTTTTGTTTGAGGGAAAGACGTCGCCAAACCATTATATGAACTACTTCAGCATGATGACGGTATTGTTGTAAGGAAATGATGCGCTTCTCACTCGAGTGTTTAAAGGCTGTCTGTCTGGAGTAGCTTACCAATGGTATCGTAGCCTATCTGACAACTGCATTACTTCTTTTGAACATTTCAAAACTCTATTCTTTGCTTGATTCTACGAGGGAGGAATGGACATGTTTATGTCATCACTCATTGAAGTACAGTAGAAGGAAAAAGAAAACGTTCGTACTTTTATTGAACGCTTTTGTCAGGCTACTTTATAGATGCCTCCTGGAGTTCCCGATTCAGTATTGGTGGACATTTGCAGAAAGAACTTACTCCCACTGATCTCAGTATTCACGGGACCATATCAGTTCCATGATTGGCCCTCATTTATCATATCGGTAGTAGCTGTTGAAGATAATAGTCGGAAGGCTCGTGACAACGGAATCATGAGATCTACCTCTGATAAAGGGAAGCGTTCATCCTCCAATAATGATAATACTCATAGTTCAAAAGAAAAGGAAGCCCTGGCAATCAATACGTCTTGACAAAATACTACGGTAACTATGCAGACGAATTTTGGAACTTCCAAACCTAAGGAAGAATATTCTTTTGACGACAATAATTTTCCAAGCATATTTGATTGTCTAGTCAAAAGTGGCAAGCTTACTCTACCAGAGATAAAGCGTCCAAATGAAGTCGGCAGTATAGATAATCCTAAGTACTGTATTTTTTTACAGATACATACATCACTCTACAAAGGTATGCTATGTACTGAAAAGAAAAAAATTAGGAGTTGATCGACGCCAAAGCCATCACTTTGCGTAATAACGAGAAGACGGTCACTGCAAATATGATCTCACTCCAATTTGGCAATTTTCTTTCTCAAGACGTACTAGATGGTGTGGTACCTATTCCACGGTTAATGATGGATATTATTAATCTCCCTCCTACCAGGGGTCAAAATCAAGATTTAGTGCCCCTAACTACCAAGCGTGGAGAGATCATATGGGTTCACCCTGATCTAGTATCAGAAATTGAGAAAGTAACTAAAGCTGCTAAAGCTAAGTCTAAGAAGAATTCAAGATATAAACCATGTCATATAATATCCCCGACATCGAAAAAAGAGGCTTTAGCAACCGGAACACGGTCAGGAAAAGCTTACCTCAAAGAATATGAAGGAAATCAGGAAGAGGCAACGACAGACACTTCAGCTACCAAACCTCCAGAGTCTGAACCTGTAATACCAGAGGCAGGTCCTTCTAAATCAACTTCTGTGGACAAAGGCAAACAAAAAGAAGTTCATTTCGATAAACGTATGAAGAACACTCAAAAACAAAGGTTTAGAGAAACCGTATAACTTCGACATCTTGGCTCAGTTGGCTAATACTCCAGCCAGATTGTCCATTTTTGAGCTATTTCGTTTATCCAAAGACACTCGTCAAACCTTGAGTGAAGCATTAATGCAAGCAGATATATGCTTGACTCAGCTCAAGTCTCTTGATAAAGAGCCTGTGGCATGTCCTCAATGCCATAGTGTGATGGAAGCAATCCCTAACATCACTTTCACTCAAGAGGATATGTTGTTGAAGCATAACAAATATGACAGGCCTCTTTATTATACAGGATACGTCGACTCCATTGAGGTAGACCGGATTCACATTGATCCAGGATCGTCAATCAGTATTATCTTTCATAGTCTGCTAAGACCATTGAAAATTCTTACCAGTGAATTGGCTTACACTACCACTACAATTGTGGGCTTCAATGCCAGGAAAAGTAGACCATTGGGGAAGACTCGTCTGAGAATCCAGATTGGTGATCTTAGATCATTGCTACATGCTATATCATTGATTTAGAGGTGTCTTACAATATTTTGTTGGGTAGACCATGGATCCATGATCACAATATTGTTCCTTCAACTCTACATCAATGTTTCAAATATATAGATACTCAAGGAACAGCAAAAACAAAATTTGCTGATCTCAATCCATTCAAAGGAGTTGAATCCTACTATTCTGATGCCATATTGTACACTCAAGACTATATAAAAGAGGTGTCAGGCAAAATAGAGGAAGAATTCCACCATGAGCCAGGAGAACCATCTGCTGAGCAACCTTTGTCGATCCAAGTGAAATGGCAGATTATCCGTCCAAAAGTCTTGGAATCTATGACTATTCACTTAGGCAAAACAAAGCCGGGAGGAGGAAATAATCCTCTAGTAATCAATCTGAACAAGAAACCTCCACCTCTGGTCATTGATCTTATGCACAACAAGCAGTTAGCTAATGTAAATATAATCGGGGATGTGTTTGCTGAGGATAACAAAGATTCTCTTTTCCAGTATACTGACGCCCAATTTCCTAATCAGAAATCTTTTCCTCATAAAGATATAGAACCCATAGCACAAAAATTCTTGGAAGCTATACACTTCTATCATCCATATATATAGGAAGTAGCATCAACATCTAATATCGTCATGACATATGAGCCACATGAAGATTCTGTCTTTGTTGTTCCACCTACTCGTAAAGATCAGCATCAAATAGTCTTCGGTCGAATACAGAATAGACCGATTATGCAAGAAGAATCTCACGAGTCTGATGTTGGAAAAATATAAATCCACAGATACAGCCCACAGGCTTTAAAGATTATGCAAAACATGGGTTATGTTTTGAAGTTGAAGCAAGGCCTTAATTATGGAAAAGGCAGACGAATACCGTTGCATGGTGATCCTTACTGTCAACGAACTCATTTTGGGTTAGGGTATACCACATCTCTTGTAACTCCAAACAACTCTGAGTCAAGTGATAAGACCATTTCCTCTACTCAAGATGATTTCTCATCCTCCAATTCAGATGATGAATTTGAACTGGAATTATCAGTAAATATGGTGTTGACAGATTCCCTGAAAACAGAGGAATAAGAATCTGAACCATTTGAAAATGAATCTTGGGCACAGCAAATGGATACACAATAGGATCTCCGGTTCGAACAAAAAGAACCACCCACTGAAGATAAGGTTATCCAAGTTAATGTTGGAGATAAATTTTTACCAAAGCCGATATTTATCAGTATTAATCTTTCTGAAGAAGAAAGAGAAAAAATAATCCAGCTGATAAAATAATATATCGATGTCTTTGCTTAGAATTATGAAGATATACCGGGTCTTGATCCAAAAGTGGCTACCCATAAACTCAATATATTGTCTAATTCAAAGCCTGTAAAGCAACAATAATGCCGGTTCCACCCAGATATGATGGATGTCATTGAAGCTGAAATTAAGAAATTAATAGCCTGTGGGTTCATCCGAGAAGAACAACATCCTGATTGGGTCGCTAATGTCGTCCCAGTTATGAAGAAAAATGGAAAAGTGCGTGTTTGTATTGACTTCCGAGATCTAAATGCGGCCTGCCCTAAAGATGAATTCCCTCTTCCCATTACAGACGTCATGATTGATAATACGTATGGTTTTGAGCGCATATCTTTCATGGACGGATTTTCAGGATATAATTAAATTAAAATAAATCTTGAAGATGAGAAGCATACTGCGTTTCGTATACCATTAGGAGTATATTGTTATACAGACATGCCTTTTGGATTGAAGAATGCTGGGGCCACATATCAACGAGCTATGAGTAACATATTCCATGAGCATTTACGTAAAATGGTGAAATATTACGTAGATGATATTGCTGTCAAAAGCTGCCTCAAGGATAATCACATTCAAGACTTGAAGACAATATTTGATTTGATGCACCAATATCAACTCAAAATGAACCCTACAAAGTCCTTTCTTGGTGTATCCAGTGGCAAATTTCTGGGATTTGTCATTACTGCTAAAGGCATTCAAGTTGACCCTGATAAAGTAAAAGCTATCCTAGAAATGCGACCGCCCCGTAATCTCAGAGAACTTAGGGGATTTCAGGGTCGTCTAGCTTATATCAGGAGATTCATATCCAATCTCTCTGGAAGATGTCAACCTTTTTCTCGTCTAATGAGGAAAGGTGTATCATTTGTATGGGACGAAGCCTGTCAACAAGCGTTTAATGACAACCAATACTATCTTACTAATCCTCCAGTTCTGGTTCCTCCTGTCATAGTAAGACCATTTTTGCTGTATGTTCGAGCAATTGATCATTCATTAGGGGCTCTCCTCGTACAGAAGAATAATGAGGGTCATGAACAGGCTATTTACTATCTAAGCAGGATGATGGTCAGAACAGAACATAGGTATAACCCAGTGGAAAAAGAATATTTGGCCCTAATGTTTGCCATTCAGAAGACGCGACATTACGTGACAGGCCAAACTATTCATTTCATATCCAGAATCAACCCACTTCAAGTATTGATGAATAAGCCAAGTATTCTTAATTCTCGACTCGCGACTTGGGCAATACTATTGACACCGTATGATATGGTGTACGTTCCTCAGAAATCCGTGAAAGGTCAAGCCTTGGCTGATTTTTTAACTGCCCATCCAATTCCAGAAACCTCCAAATTATATGATGACATTTCCGACGAAGTTGCAGAATATTATTTGGCAATGGAAGATGATACATGGCAGCTATTCTTTGATGGTGCTTCCAGAACTGGTCCCAAGGGAAACGTGATTTCAGGGGTAGGGATTGTTCTGGTGACTCCTGATAAACTCGTCATTTATCGAGCATATTCTGTTAGTGAACCATGCTCTAATAATGTGGCAGAGTATAATACTCTATTAATTGGGCTTCAAGTTGCTAAAGAATTAGATATTGAATAGTTGGAAGCTTTTGGTGATTCTCAGCTGATCGTCAATTAGGTCAGAGTAAATATGAAGTCCGCAACCCAGATCTCATTCCTTATCACCGAACAACAATCGAGATACAATGTATTTTAAAGGATTCTTCTTAGAACATATTCCTCGATCTCAAAATTTTGAAGCTGATGCTCTGGCCAGTCTAGCTGCAGATCTAGCAATTCCTGTAAGAAGGCAGAATTCGGTGATCCTTCTTAACATAGATTTATTTTGTGTAAAAAATAATTTTCACATAGAACGTAGCTATGTTATAAACATGGTTCCTCCTAAGGGAGATTGGAGAAGTCCTTTTATAGACTTCGTGTCATATAGAATCTTACCAGAGGATCCTAAAGAAGTAGCATCTATCAAAAGATGATTGCTACGTTTCTATTTTGATGCTTCTTCACAAAGTTTGTATCGCCGAACATATAATGGACTATTGTTATGTTGTCTCTCGGGTGATGATGCAAGGCGGGTTATCCGAGAAGCTCATGATGGAGTATGTGGAGCATATCAACCCGGTCCTAAGTTACAGGATCGTATCAGGAGGATAGGCTACTACTGGCCTACTATGATTGCAGATGTCGTAGAATATGCAAGAAAATGCAAAGCCTGTTAGGTTCATGTAGATTTTATATATCAACCTTCTGGATATTTACATCCTACTATTTCATCATGGCCCTTTGAAGTATAGGATATGGATATCATTGGTCCTATTCATCCTTCATCTTCTAGAGGACATCGATTTATATTAGCTATCACTGATTATTTCTCCAAATAGGCGGAGGCAATTCCTCTTGCTGAGGTAAATACATTCAATATGATCAGCATTATCAAGCATCATATAATTTATCGCTTTGGGATACCCCGAAGGATAATTCATGACAATGGGCCTCAATTCATCAGTCAAGCGTTTCACCAATTTTGCGATAAATATCATATATAAAATGTGGCCTAAACGACATATAATCCTGCTGCCAATGGTTTGGCAGAAGCCTTCAATAAAACTATTATCAAACTCTTGAAGAAATTTGTCTCTTCGAACAAAAAAGATTAGAATAAGAAATTGGGAGAATGTCTGTAGGCATACCACATAACAGTACTAACACCAATAGGTTGTACTCCATTTTTATTAGTTTACGGGTGTGAAGCAGTTCTCCCTATTGAAATTCAAATTCCATCACTCAGAATAGCAGTAGCTAATGAGCTGACTAAGAAAATTAATGATCGTTTAAGACTTCAAGAGCTAGAAGGGTTAGACAAAAGACGCCTTCAAGCTCAACAGCATATTGAGTTCTACCAAGCACGTATCTCCAGAGCTTTTAATCAAAAAGTGAAGGAAATAGTGTTCAAAGTTGGTAAGCTAGTTTTAGCTGTGAAGAGACCAATGATCATTACACATAAAAGTAAGGGAAAATTCTAGCCAAAATGGGAAGGCCCTTATGTGATTGAAACAACATTTTCAAATGGTGCTTACAGATTAGCCAAGCCTAATGGAGATTTGATAATGGCTCCTATCAATGGCAAATTCCTGAAGAAATATTATGCTTGATCTCCCTTGCTTAATGGAGTATGATGAAGATTTCATTCTGATGATACTATGAGGATTAGTTGAATCATATTCTATCATGTTCATATAACCTCTGAATAGATATGTTTAACTAATTTAAAACTTCAAACCCTATCATGTCCATATTACCTCTGATAGTGTTTTGAATACAAATTTAGTTGAATCATATTCTATCATGTTCATATAACCTCTAAATAGATATATTCAGTAAAACTAATTACCGAAAGTATATCATGTCCATATTACCTCTGATATCACTTTTATCTTAGCCTATCATTTATATTCTAATAATAAATAATGGGTCTACAGAGTCAAAAAATGTGTCTTTATTATCTCTGAGAATAAAAAATTATATGGTAAAGAAGGAGCAAAAAAGTACATAATCCATCATTATAGAGGAGCAGTTAAATCACGGATTTGTTTTGCTAAAGCAGCAATCCTTTTGTTCCTGGAGTTTAAAATTTTGGTGCGAGCTAGTTCTAGTCTTGCTTCATCATTACTCAAGAGAGAGTTCATACAGAGAATCAATAAAACTTGCATGGATGACACCTACATGTGTTAAGTTCTGTTGAGCCGTATTCACTTGGCCCTCTAATATATCACGAACTAGCGATGCTTTCAGAATCCTCTCCTTTGTTTGAGCAAGTTCAGCTTCCAGTTATTGAATCCTCATTTCATATCCCTCACATTCGGCACGGCACTGAGCTAGCTGAGGAATACTCTCCACCAATACTACTTGCTCTTTTTCCATCTCTTGTTGCTGTTCCTGAATGGATTTGTTTAAGATTTTTGCCTTCTGAGTAAATTCTGAAGTTAGTGAGTCATACTTAGCCTGAACTAAGTCATTGATGCTGCCTCTGGATAATTGCAAATATTCGTTAATGGGTTGTTCTAAACCATTAACCATTTGCTCTAGTGCATTAGCTCTGTCAGCGTCATTAAAATTTCTAATTTGCGCTATAGTGAGCTTGAAGGACGTCTTCAAAGCATCAAAGCCTAGATTCTTCTCTAGCACCATGGATATTAATTCTTTTAAAGTGAGGTATAATATGATAGTGTATTGTTCAACTAGCATAGCAAGGCTCGAATGGAAGCTGGGAGTGGCCGCAATATTAATAAATCTCCCTTCTGGAATGACTGCAGAAGATGTTGCCACAGTCGTTGCTTCAACATATGGCGCAACAAAAGAAGAGAAATCAACAACAGTTGAAGTTGTTAGCATGCTCGACGAAGGCAAGATTATATCTGAGAATGTTGCGGATGAGGGATCAACGGTTTCAAGGTACACTTCTTCGACAATGGTCACAACCGTTTCAGTAGCTGGATCCGCAACGAAAGCAGAAGTTGTTTCAGCTCCACCTTCCCTAGAAATGTCTTCGCCTGAAAATAAGATAAGAGAAAGTTAATATCAATTTGATGTTAAATTTTCCTAAAAAAAGTATAAAGACAATATTTACCCATGGCCGATGGTATGTATATCACGTCTGCAGCCTGTATAGCTAAATTATTTCTTAATGATGCTAAACAAGCTATCATACCTGGAGAGGAAGGTACACCAACTGACGCTTGAGGGTCATCATCCCAGTCATTACCCAAATATATTCGAGGTTCATCAGGTGGAATCTCGCTTAAAATATTCACAGAGCAAGGAGGGGCTAGTCCCATTATTTTTCTTGTAAGCGATGATAAAGGTACAGTGATTATTAGAGAACTCGGCCTCGAAGGCGATAGAGAAGCATCACCAGTAACGGTGGTAGATGTAATTGCGGCATCAGTCGTTGGCAAAGAATCTCCAGCACTTTCAACTAGGACTATGGAGGCTCCTTCTTTAAAAGGCGAAGGACGATGAGGGGATATAGGATCCCTAATCATAGAATTATCCCTAACAGGAGAAATAATAGGTTCACTCCTGGAAGAAGCCCCCTTGGTGGAAGTCTTTTTAGGACCTTTAGTAGTTTGCTTCTTCTTACGAGGGGAAGGCTCATTCTTAGTAGAAGCCTTTCATTTATTAGAAATTATGAGAGGCTCTGCTGGTGGAGCTTTTACGCCTCTCGGTAATATCAATAAATAATTATCTTCCCTAGTAGTTTTATCGCCTTCATCAGAGGAGACAGATGGTATCTCCTCTCTTCCAGTAGATTTATGGGAGGGCATTCTTAAACTTCCATATACATCAAAATTACGATGGAAAGTATTAATGGACACATGAAACTATGCGTATGAATAAAGAATGCGCAATTCCGTGGAGAGAGAAGTCGCAGGAACAACAAAGGTTGCGCCAGTACAACCCATGATGAAATAACGCCATCCACTAGCTTCATCAATAAGCCCACCATTGAATTTAAAGCTGGTGATGGGATTTCCTACGTATAACTGATATCCAAATTGCTTGGCGAAACGACTAGACAGATAAGGTTCTAGGTAGCAGTGTTCCTCACTTCTATATAGCAGGTGTGAAGGTCTAATACAGACCAACCAGTAAAATGCTTCAGAAGAAAAATAGACTTCCCCTAACCTATATCATGAAGTTTAGTCCCCCTGCTGATTGATATGTATGGGGGGAACGATACAGAAAATTTTTTAACTATGGGCAAAATTCAGTGCTAGTCGACAATCTATGACGCTAGTCACATTCCAAGAAGAATTCTTGTAATTCAACAGGAAGTTATTGCCCGAACCACTGGCAGATCCAGAAGACATCACTCTGGTGTTATGAAGGATTAACCATCCCATAAGATATAAGAATAGTAATTCCACTATGGGATATCTTTCGCGCTGAGTGGTATTGGCCAGCAGTCCATCAGTAATAGCCCTCAGGCCAGCTTGTATCCTGCATACCATGGCAGGGAGTAGGCCCAATCTTGCTCCAAATAACAAACGCACTGTGGGCCATAGGGTGTTGCGATGAATACGATCTATAGATGCAATGCCAGACGCCACCCATCGGCGTAGCCAAATAGAAAGGAAGCCAGCCAGTTAAGCTTCTTTTAACAGAGGCTTTCGGCAATATCTCGTATAACTGTAGGCTTTGGTCCCTGCAGGATAACTATCTATATCTTCATTAAGAACATAATCTGGAGCTTCTGCATCTTCAATAAGGTCATCTATTGTGTTGGCATTAAGAATACTCAGAGGGTTCAAAGGTTTGTCTTTGCCATCTACAACTTTGTCCTGCTTGACATTTCTAGCCTGATGAAAGAAAAGGTAAGATACCCATTTGTTAATATGAGCTAAATTAAAAGGCTCTCTATAATAAGTAGTACATGCAAGATAGTGGCTCATCAATTCTTGGTATACAGCCACTACCTGAGAGTTGGTATCCTTCAACTCTCTATTGGTGGAAACATATTCTTCATAGGTAGTGTCTCCCATTGGTAGTTTTGAGATATCTGCCATCTTATGAAGTGCTAGGCCAACTCACCTATTGGAGTGGCAAAATTCCTAGTAAACGAGTTATATCGCTCCATCACAGCTAAGAATAAATTTGTGTTTATAGGCAGTCTAACACTAGTAGCACTGACAGCATCAAATAAGTTGATACTTTCTAGCTCCATTTGAAAGTGCTTCAGGGCCCATGCAGTTAATCTGGCCCATCGAAGATTGTGGGGGTTAAGCCATCCACTGGTGTGAGGGTTAACCTTGGGATTAAGTCCTCCCTGCCTCATGAATTCATTGAAGAAAGTTGCTATTTGAAATGGCTGGATCAAAGAAGAGTCTTCACTTGGGACACTGCCTGGTAGAAAACCTCTGAAGGGCACAATAGGACCTGAGGGACTACTTACGAAGGATCCTCGGTTTAATCTTTTCTTATAGAAGATCTTCCCTGGCTGGCCATGAAGATCAGGAGTCAGAGTCCATGCCATCCTTCTGGGATGTGTGGCATGGAAGAATGCAGAAATGGGGTAGTCTCTGAACATCTTTGGCAGGTACATAACAATGCCCTCAACAGAAAATACCCAGTCTTCCTTCTTGGGATTTGTTTGGGATTGCTTATCAATAGCATCTCCAAATAAGAAAGCTGGTTTCTTATATTCGGTTACATTTATTTATGTCAAGGGTTCCCCACTGATCATAGTTAGCAACATTCTTTCTCCTTGAGCCAAGATCAGAATTCCCCTTTCTTTAGGATACTCATTTCCAGAGATGGGGAAGGTTACATGGGACAAGTCTTCCAAGTAGTTGGAACTTAACATTCCAACAGCAGAACCTATTACTTCAGCCAGAGGGGGGATCTGTAGGTCCACTGTAAAAAAAAAGCAAGAGAATAGTCAGTTTTATGCTGGAATTTACTTTCAGTGCGTAAAATGCAAGGTGTTACATTTGCGCGTAAAATTAATGATGACCACAAGTTTACGCCAAGAGTAAAAATCTTGCAGTATACGCCAAATTTAAAAATCTGAGTTTTTACGCCATATTGCAAAATATGGAGTTTTACGCTGACACATTAAAATATGGGCGTATTGATAAAAATCATCTCTGTGCATCTTCCTCGAAGAGTACTCTTAGCACAAAAGATAACTTTGCGCATACACGTACAACGTGTACGAAGGATTTTTATTTCTCGAAGTCTTACCTGTGATGTCCGGTGCACAGCTAGACAGCGGAGTACTTCATTCAGAACGAGGCTTGCTTGGCCTAGTAGGAGTCGTTGGTGCTTGAGCAGATGAGCGAGATGATGAAGCGGCTTGCTTTCCTTTAGCGGTGGAGGTCTGTTTTGGTGCCATGGCAGAAAAGAAGAGTTTTTTTTCTAGAAAGAGATGAAGGGTTTTTCAGAAAGAGATGAAGGGTTTTTCTCTCTCATGACCTAGGCCTATTTATAGAGTTCAAATAACACTTTCAAATCCTTAACCAAATCAGATTTTATCATAATCAGTTATGATTTGGGACCACGTCAGCAGATAATTTGAAAAGAAAGACAGATCGTCATACTGCGTAAAGGATCCATCAGATGCTATGATCTATGAATTTACGCACACAATAAAGATCCACGCGCAGAGCAAGAATCTATGATTTTACGCTCAGATACTACGGATCTATGATTTTATGCTCAGATGCTACGGATCTATGATTTTACGCTCAGATGCTACAGATCTATGATTTTACGCGCAAAACAAAAATCTTAAATTATGCGGGACAGATCAGTTAACAGAATACCCGTATATATTGGTAATATGAGTTTTACGCTCAAAAAAGCCAGTTACAAGAGCTTACACAAAAAATGCTCTTTTATTTTTAGAATCAGCATTTTTTGATTCCATATTATTTACAAACATTGCAAAGGCCTGAAATACGCAAATATCAGCATTTGCAAACAGACGACGAGTATCTTTTCTTCTTCAGTCGAGAGGACTTCATCAGATGAAGGGCCAAGGAGTTCCCTAAAAATGTCTGTCTTCATTGGAGATGACTTTTCTTCCTTGGCTATTGGTAGTTCATTCGAAGTTTAGCCATGATCTTTTACATCTAGTTCAGGGATGGCCTGTTCGGCGGATATTTCTTGCCCTGTCTCGAGAATCTTTCGAGAAGCTATTTTTTAAAGATGATGTTCTGAACAGATGTTCTTCGTATTTGGAGAAATGACGGTTCAGAATTCTATGTGACTCCTCGTCAAAAATAGCATGACGATTGGATTTTTAAGACAATCTAATGCTAAAGAGATTTTACGCATCTTCCTTTATGCGTAAAAGTTAGAACGTGACTGGATGCATATTTATCAGAGTCTGTGTAAAAATCATTCAAGCGTGTTGAAGCTGCGTATTATCAGACTTCCTCACAGCAACATGGCGAATCAATAGTGCATAAAAGAAGACAAGTTTATTAATCATGATTACATATGATGGAAACCAATTTTACAAAAGATTTTTCATTAATATTCAAGATCACAATTATATATGATGGGAATATACTACGCTAGGTTCTCGTCTGATGGAGATCTTCATTTCTTCTTCTACAACACTTCTTCAGCTCCTATACGCCGGGTGCCAAGAAAATAATTAATAGCGGAAGGATACAAAACTGGACCTGTTTAAATTATTCAAGCCCACCCCCCATACGTCATCGACGGTCATGCTTAGAATTATGATTGGGATTCAGACCCAACATAATACTGGAAGACACGGCCGAGCTGCACCCCAGGATCTAGCTTCATAATAGGGGAAAATACACCTAGCAAGCTGTGTGATCTAATGCGACCCTTCCTCTCTCTTTGACGAATTGCCATATAAAATCGATAATTATCTCGAGAAAAGGAAGCTATTGTCACGCCCCGATTTCGTCTAACCGATAATCGTCCCAGGGGCGCGATGCCGTGCACGCGTAGGGCGCGCGTGCACCAGGCCTTAGGCCTAAGGATATTCTTTAGATCAATGCAACAGAGTAGACAAATAAGATAACACAAGTTTGAGGCATAGAAAAGTTTCTCTTTTATTTATAATGAACATCCGGTTACATTGCTTGACTCAAAAGTATAAAATGCCCCACGGGCTTACAAACTTGGACGCAAAATGAGATAGCCGATCCATACATTATGTCCCTTTACATAGTTTCAAAAACACAAAACTCCTTGGGTGCGGGGAAGCGCCATCGCTTTAGCGTTATTTCTGCAACGGGAGAGAGAGGAAGGCTTCCAGCTTGAGCCTCCAAGTCTTGGCCCCGACCCGCCAAGAATCCCAAAAGTCCGGAGAGAGCTTCAGCTCCTCGCCGCATTGCCTTGCGCCGGGGAACCTGCTACAACGAGGGTCAGTACTTCGAAAAGTACTGGTGAAGGCTAGCTGCTCAACTTTACCAAGCTCTTTAGATGAGTTTAAATGAACATGCAACATTTATGTGTTTATGTGGGTTTCTATTCTTGCCTAGATCAGATTTTATTTAGCAGTTATGCAAGAACAAAATAACATAACTTCACATGCCACCGTTCGGTGACTTTACCTGTCCCGTCTGAACCACCTGTACAACTTACCATGGCCTTCCCTGTCACGAAGACATAGTTAGTCTGCACAGTTTAAATATACACAACATCTTTCTCTGTTGTTCTACTAGCCATCATGGGTTTAGTCTGGGCTGGCGGCGACGCTTGCAGCGCGGGTAGCTAGCCCCGCTACAATTCCCCGCTCCCAGGACTAAGAAAGTAGATTCCGCCCGGGTCGAAACGGCCCGGTGCCCCGGTAACCGCTCGCAGGAACCTGGATCCCCTGTGCACAAGAATTCCCATGACCATATCTATGACTCTACCTCATAGATTTACTTACTAGCCAATGTTAAAGAACATCATGTACGAAACTGCTTTACTGTACTATCACAATCAACCAACAGTTATATGAAATAACATGCAGCAGTTTATAGAAGAACACTTTGAACTTATTGAAGAGCACTTTGAACTATCAATAAATACCAACCCATTAAACATCCAACGACCATGCATGCATCAATAAATTTATGCAAGGTTTTATATGACAAGCAATGGGTGTTCCAAGCCTACTTCTTATCTTATCTTGTTATCCAACTTATTACTTAAGTGGTATCGTTTGATTGAATGCACAACTGAGTCAATTTTATTATGAACGGAGCCCTTGGAAAGAAGGTGCTTATTGAAATAGAGCCACTCACACAGTAGGTTGTATAGGAAGAAGGAGTAGAGATCCCTAAGACTCCGCTCGCGCGTCGTCTACACGATCACCTGCACGCACCAACGGATGATCAATACCTCCTGCTTCGGTCTCCAAGGCTCGATACGAAATGCGAAATCCTAAGAACGAAAACAATGAAGTCCATCGAAACCGTTCAAGAAAACGCAAGTCTTAAAACCAACAAGTACGCAACCAAGCGGCAATCGAAAACGGGCAAGGAAAACTAACACAACGGAAAGGCCTCTCTCTACTCTGCCGCCGAGTCCTTCCTTGAGGCACGATCCATTGCTTATGGGACCTGATTCCGAAGAAACCAATCCATTGTGAGGAAAGGATCTTGATTCAATCTGTCCCGTTCGGACGGTCGTAAGTATTTCTTGGCCGCGCTCCCCGAGCAGGGGGAACGGGATGAACGGGTCGTTACATCATAACCATCTAATAGGAAGTTTCGTCCCGAAACTTAAGAATAGAGCCTACCACTAAGGAATAATGAGGAAAAATTTCCCCTCATATCAGATTCAAGTTCCCAGGTCGACTCCTCGACCGAATGGTTTTGCCACAGTACGCGCACTAGCGAGACGTTCGGTTCTGCAA
Source organism: Iris macrosiphon (assembly GCA_036927795.1). Classification (NCBI taxonomy): domain Eukaryota; kingdom Viridiplantae; phylum Streptophyta; class Magnoliopsida; order Asparagales; family Iridaceae; genus Iris; species Iris macrosiphon. Next base: position 97,330,424 of record JAYESA010000015.1, on the reverse strand, counting down.
CTGCTTCTTTTTACGATCCAAAAATTCGGACAGGCTCTGCCGCGTATAACAAGTCCGCTTGAAGATTCAACTGACCCAAGTCGACTTCGCACTAGCGAGTAATATTTCCATGTTCTATACGATACAAGGCGGGGTTATCCCCTTAGCTATGTGCGTTCATCTCTTTTATTAGCATGCTAAGGTTATCGCCTGTAAACTAGCACGTAACATTCGTTTTCTTAGTGTGCAGCTAAGGAGAGACAGGTTCACCGGGGTCAGCCACTTTAGCGATGTATCGCATCGGTCGAGCTAGACTCCGGACGCGCTTCTGATAGCCTAAGTCTGACTCCATTGAAGATCCCAGTATGAAAGCCTTGGCATCGAACGAGCCATCTCGCTGAGCAAGGCGGTTGAATAGCTACACTTTGTGTCGCTTGAATCGGCCCTCCGGGTTGAGCGGAGCGGGTTGTTACACCATATACCACTCAGAACAAGTTCCGTCCTCGAGACTTCCTGAGCGCATCTCGTCTTATCTTTCAAGGACTGTCTCAATACTATAATCCTCTATTTTCTCACCATGCATTACGCCAATGTTGGCCAGTTCTCATCGAACGACTCTATCGTTCAATGCTATCGAGTTATACTCAACTCGATCGTTGCACTTTTTGTCTCAAAATCTACTGCACCTAGCGCAGGGCTGTATTACCCAAGCACATGGTATTCTATAACTCAACGGTCAGTTACGATTCGTAATTGGGTGGACTTGCCCAACTAGTTCTGTTATCACCATAGGAACCCAACGTAATTGAGCCTATTTCTTGACGTCGCCTATCGAAACCCATCGTTACGCCTAAACCAAAGGTTTGAAATTGGGCTAATTTTCCAATCTCGTTTGCATCACTCTCTTTGAGTCACCGCCCAATCTCACTAAATAAATTCGCACCCAATCACCAACGTTTTCTGACTCAGTCTATGTTGCGCCTTAGCGCAGAGCTAAATTGCCTACCCGGGGTACGTTCAAGTCCTCCGCACCCTTGGCTCAATTGAACTTAACTTTCTATTCGTTTTTACTCGTTCCGTTCGCCCGAGTGCTATAATCATTTTATCCGAATGATCTATTAGCTCAACTATTGCATTCCCAAACTCAGTCTCGTACTGCGCCTTAGCGCAGAACTATCCCGGTAGCACGAGGAATGATACAATCTTTCCTCTATGAAAATTTAGGTTGAGGCTAAATTATTTCAGTTGCCATACTCATCCATGCGAATCCGAATATTTTCCTTTGCAGCTGCATCCGAGTTATGCATATCGCTAAGTTTGGATCGTACCCATATTCAAGGCGTCCCCCAAATATGTGTATTTCAACCAAGCTCAGTGACAGCTAAGTCTGACAAGCTACTCGTGAAAATCTTTCGAAACGCGGATCGTCCTGCTATATGAATGACCGAACTCTTGTCCGATCAAGCTATCGTCTTATCCTTTACCGTCGCGTAACCTATCCAACCAAATCAATTATCACCCGAGTCCTATCTCGCCTTACGTTTGTTTCAACGCGAACGTTGCTAGCGTATATTCCAAATTCCAATTCTAACTCTAAGTCTCGTTGCCCCAGTTCTATCATTCTTCCCGAACGATACTCTGAAGTCAGCCACTCCAGTTTAGCTCAAGGCATAGGGTCGTCTGCCTAGTCACTAGGCCAGCACACACAGTCATAGGTACAACTCAAGTTTGCGACTCATCGCGCAACCGTGTTGCACAACGCTCGCCCCAAACACCCTAAGGTCAAACCATTGTTCTTTTACACGGGTATTCTACCCAAGCTCGTTTCACTCAGATTTCTAAACATCGAGCACAGATCTTCCTATCACACCAACACGCTCGTTCAACCGAACCTACGATACGCCCACGTTGCAGGTTCAACCCATCGATTCACATACTCTATCTCTTTCATCTCGTTTAATAGGATTCACCAATCCATCATTTTCTACGCCTGTATCATCAAGCCACAATTCCATTATAAACCATCGATGTATATCATGAACTCTAAGTCGTCCAGCACGATCTATATATCCGTTCATGAAAATGTCCAACATCTCTTACTTTACGTTTCTAGACTAACTCCTCAAGAAAAATCCTTAGACTCATTTTTCTTAGTCTACTCTTAGCATTCCTCAAACAACTAAGATCAATTTCTAACCCCAAGCCTATCCCATTGATACGTTCCATTCATCGAGTTCGTTTTTGGAATAATCACCGAGCCTGTTCTCTTGAGTTTGCTTATCCCTACCGTACGTGAAATCACCACGTCGACGCTCCCGCAGGATAATCGTTCTCGCTGGGACAGATTTCGGATGTTATTTTTCCGAACTTGATTTCAAGATCGTTCTTCCAACCATTGTTATGGTCTAAATCTCCCAAATTTGAAATTATCGCATTCATACTCAAACCGAATTTTATCGAGCGATATCCTACTCAATCCAAATTTTCTATGCACGCTATCATTCGTTCACTCTATTATTTCTAATTGCACTTACTTCGATCGCATCTCAGATTATTCAATCTCGACTCAAGTTTGTAATTCGCTTGTTTCAACTCAAACTCGTTCGTACAATCCTCTAAGTCTTTTCCGACCATGATATCGATTTCTATTTACCCTGAACTTCTATTCGATGTAAGCCTTATCCCTTATTCAACTTATTATAACTCGTTCGAATCAAACATTGCATGCTTTCTCCGAGTTCGTTTACTTGCTAGGCTCTGTTTATTTATATTAAGGCTTTACCCAATCTCGTCGCTCGTCGCTAGACTCGCTTAACTCTCCGAATCCACGACTTTGTTCAAGCATTTCTAAGCCAACAAATACACCACTCAGGGTTCGAGTTATACTCCTTGAATCTTTACAACTCATTATATCCACAAATTGCAAAATCGAACAGGGGACTTATCGCATACACTACTCAGGAATTGAGCCGTCCTAATAACTCCTGATTCGCGTTCGCATCCTTCACTCGTATGCCCAATTCGTTCCTTAGAACGGGAATCGATTCTCTGGCCCAAACCGTTGCTATGACCCCAACACAGTCCCTATTTATCGCCTTAGCGATCTTAGACTCGTACACACCTGTATTCGTAGTCCTCTATATAGACTATGCTTCAAATCATAGCTTACCGCTATGAATAACCGTCCAACTATTTTCGAAAATTCTCTGCACGATTTCCATTACTCGCCTTAGCGGTAATCCGATAGCGTCTCTATCGATTTCCTTCCAAGTCAACTTTATTCTCATCCCAGCAATACCCAATTCTCGCTGCAACTCGCTAGCATCAAGGGTCTTGGTGCACGATACTTAACACAATTTGGCCAAAAGGCCATGTGCATAGACCACTGTCTGAACGATATTCTTATCTCGCACTTTTCTCGTTTGGTGTTTTCATATGGACATATAACTTGCCGATTATAACACGAGTCTCCTCTCACAACATCCTCTATGAGTTGGGACAAAAGCCCTCACATCATAATCCCGTCCAAGCCATCGTATAATTCCCACGCACTTTTCAAAAATATTCAGACTTATTGTATGGAACGCATCTCATTTTGGCCAAGCGAATTCAAGGGTCTACTCGGAAGGAACAAAGTCCTCTTTAGAAACTTTCTTTTGAGAGGTCAAAGGATCTGAAGCATGCTCTGATACCAATATGTCACGCCCCGATTTTGTCTAACCGATAATCGTCCCAGGGGCGCGATGCCGTGCACGCGTAGGGCGCGCGTGCACCAGGCCTTAGGCATAAGGATATTCTTTAGATCAATGCAACAGAGTAGACAAATAAGATAACACAAGTTTGAGGCATAGAAAAGTTTCTCTTTTATTTATAATGAACATCCGGTTACATTGCTTGACTCAAAAGTATAAAATGCCCCACGGGCTTACAAACTTGGACGCAAAATGAGATAGCCGATCCATACATTATGTCCCTTTACATAGTTTCAAAAACACAAAACTCCTTGGGTGCGGGGAAGCGCCATCGCTTTAGCGTTATTTCTGCAACGGGAGAGAGAGGAAGGCTTCCAGCTTGAGCCTCCAAGTCTTGGCCCCGACCCGCCAAGAATCCCAAAAGTCCGGAGAGAGCTTCAGCTCCTCGCCGCATTGCCTTGCGCCGGGGAACCTGCTACAACGAGGGTCAGTACTTCGAAAAGTACTGGTGAAGGCTAGCTGCTCAACTTTACCAAGCTCTTTAGATGAGTTTAAATGAACATGCAACATTTATGTGTTTATGTGGGTTTCTATTCTTGCCTAGATCAGATTTCATTTAGCAGTTATGCAAGAACAAAATAACATAACTTCACATGCCACCGTTCGGTGACTTTACCTGTCCCGTCTGAACCACCTGTACAACTTACCATGGCCTTCCCTGTCACGAAGACATAGTTAGTCTGCACAGTTTAAATATACACAACATCTTTCTCTGTTGTTCTACTAGCCATCATGGGTTTAGTCTGGGCTGGCGGCGACGCTTGCAGCGCGGGTAGCTAGCCCCGCTACAATTCCCCGCTCCCAGGACTAAGAAAGTAGATTCCGCCCGGGTCGAAACGGCCCGGTGCCCCGGTAACCGCTCGCAGGAACCTGGATCCCCTGTGCACAAGAATTCCCATGACCATATCTATGACTCTACCTCATAGATTTACTTACTAGCCAATGTTAAAGAACATCATGTACGAAACTGCTTTACTGTACTATCACAATCAACCAACAGTTATATGAATTAACATGCAGCAGTTTATAGAAGAACACTTTGAACTTATTGAAGAGCACTTTGAACTATCAATAAATACCAACCCATTAAACATCCAACGACCATGCATGCATCAATGAATTTATGCAAGGTTTTATATGACAAGCAATGGGTGTTCCAAGCCTACTTCTTATCTTATCTTGTTATCCAACTTATTACTTAAGTGGTATCGTTTGATTGAATGCACAACTGAGTCAATTTTATTATGAACGGAGCCCTTGGAAAGAAGGTGCTTAACGAAATAGAGCCACTCACACAGTAGGTTGTATAGGAAGAAGGAGTAGAGATCCCTAAGACTCCGCTCGCGCGTCGTCTACACGATCACCTGCACGCACCAACGGATGATCAATACCTCCTGCTTCGATCTCCAAGGCTCGATACGAAATGCGAAATCCTAAGAACGAAAACAATGAAGTCCATCGAAACCGTTCAAGAAAACGCAAGTCTTAAAACCAACAAGTACGCAACCAAGCGGCAATCGAAAACGGGCAAGGAAAACTAACACAACGGAAAGGCCTCTCTCTACTCTGCCGCCGAGTCCTTCCTTGAGGCACGATCCATTGCTTATGGGACCTGATTCCGAAGAAACCAATCCATTGCGAGGAAAGGATCTTGATTCAATCTGTCCCGTTCGGACGGTCGTAAGTATTTCTTGGCCGCGCTCCCCGAGCAGGGGGAACGGGATGAACGGGTCGTTACATCATAACCATCTAATAGGAAGTTTCGTCCCGAAACTTAAGAATAGAGCCTACCACTAAGGAATAATGAGGAAAAATTTCCCCTCATATCAGATTCAAGTTCCCAGGTCGACTCCTCGACCGAATGGTTTTGCCACAGTACGCGCACTAGCGAGACGTTCGGTTCTGCAACTGCTTCTTTTTACGATCCAAAAATTCGGACAGGCTCTGCCGCGTATAACAAGTCCGCTTGAAGATTCAACTGACCCAAGTCGACTTCGCACTAGCGAGTAATATTTCCATGTTCTATACGATACAAGGCGGGGTTATCCCCTTAGCTATGTGCGTTCATCTCTTTTATTAGCATGCTAAGGTTATCGCCTGTAAACTAGCACGTAACATTCATTTTCTTAGTGTGCAGCTAAGGAGAGACAGGTTCACCGGGGTCAGCCACTTTAGCGATGTATCGCATCGGTCGAGCTAGACTCCGGACGCGCTTCTGATAGCCTAAGTCTGACTCCATTGAAGATCCCAGTATGAAAGCCTTGGCATCGAACGAGCCATCTCGCTGAGCAAGGCGGTTGAATAGCTATACTTTGTGTCGCTTGAATCGGCCCTCCGGGTTGAGCGGAGCGGGTTGTTACAGCTATGATATCCCTCCATGGTCCATTATTGCAGAGAATATTTGCTCGAAGATGTCTCTTTTTACGGCTACTTACATGCTGGAAGAGCATAATCTTCTTCTTTCTCAGTTTAGCCCAATGAATCTCAGCATTTATCTTTGTGGTGAAGAAAGTATGGAAAATCAAGTTCATTTGCTTGCCCTTATATAGGCAGAAGAGAACATAAAAATTCCAACGACTTCCTAAAATATAGCCAAAAAATTAGCCTTGAAGAACGAGTCAAATTTGACCATTTCATGCTTTATTCAAAGTATTTCAAATTACGAAGAATTTGAAAACTTTGAAGGGGGTCTTGTAGAAGCATAAAATATGCTGGGAAATTATACGCATATTTTACAGTCAAAACCCCCAACATACATGAAGTTCCTGTCCACATAAAATAGAGCTTCAAAGCTGTCCGCGTAAAACAGAGCTTCAAGGTTGTTTGGCATAAAAAAGGGCTTCAGAGCTGTCTGCGTAAAGCAGAGCTTCAAGACTATTTGGCGTAAAATAGGGCTTCAGAGCTGTACGCGTAAAATAGGACTTCAAGGTTGTTTGGCATAAAAAAGGGCTTCAGAGCTGTCTACGTAAAACAGAGCTTCAAGGTTGTTTGGTGTAAAATAGGGCTTCAGAGCTGTACGCGTAAAACAAAGCTTTAAGGCTGTTTGGCATAAAATAGGGCTTCAAAGCTGTCTGCGTAAAACACCATCAAGGTTGTTTGACATAAAATAGGATTTCAGAGCTATCCGCGTAAAATATCATTAAGGCTGTTTGGCATAAAGTAGGACTTTAGAGCTGTTCGCGTAAAACAGAGCTTCAAGACTGTTTGGCGTAAAGTAGGGCTTTAGAGCTGTCCGTGTAAAGCAGAGTTTCAAAGCTGTTCTGCATAAAAGGTTGCTATACCTTCCTGCGTAAAATTTAAAATACGTTGTTTTTAATGCAGTGTAAAGTGGTACAAGGAACTCTTCGTATTCCTGGGATGAATTTGTCAGTCAAATCAGTAAACCTGACATCTGACAAAAGTATTGCACGGTTGTGATGATTATTTTGCACAGAGACCCAGATTGTTATTTTGTGACCTATTTTTGATACAAGTCATTTTTACGCATTCAAAGAAAGAAAAATGGAGTCTTCTGAATACGCTGCCTATTCTACATTGACAGAAATGAGTTTTACGCTCAAGATAAGACAAAATTAGATGTCACGTCAAAAGTTGTTTCCTGTACAGAGCTCGAGGCAAATCTCTGCATTTAATGTACGAGATTGAGGCATATCTCTGCATTTAATGTACGAGATTTTATTCTATTTTTAAAATTTATCATGCTGGGGAAAGCTAAGACTGTGACTAATACGCTCACATCACCATCCTTGTATTTTACGCCAACCAGGCTATTTTCAAATATAGGAGTACGTCGTATGCTATCTCCTCGAAATACGCCAACTGGACTATATTTGCAAAGGTACGTTAATAAGGCTACTTAGCCCAGAATACGCTCAAGACCTCAGTCGTGAAGGATAATTGGCTATTTTACGCTGGTTATCTATTATTCATGAATTATCAAGTTTTACGTAGGGACAGTTACCTACGTGGCTTGCATGCCATGATCTTCGAGAAGCAGTTATACGCGTTACCTTATAAAGGGATACGTGTCATACACAGATTCAGAAGATTATTTGAACGTGGATAACAGTTATCATAACCGCGGCATAAAAGAGGCAATCTTTATCACAGTTTGGCCTTTTACGCCAATAAGACAGTTATTTGGCTTTTACGTCAACCAGGTAGTTATCTATTATTCATGAAGAATAATTGGCTATTTTACACTGGTTATCTATTATTCATGAATTATCAAGTTTTACGCAGGTGTAGTTACCTACGTGGCTTGCATTCCATGATCTTCGAGAAGCAGTTATACGCGTTACCTCATAAAGGGATACGTGTCATACGCAGATTTAGAAGATGATTGGAACGTGGGTAGTAGTTGTCATAACCGTAGTATAAAGGAGACAATCTTCTTCACAGTTTGGCCTTTTACGCCAACAAGATAGTTATTTGGCTTTTACGCCAACCAGGTAGTTATTTGATTGATCTCTATAAATATAGACCCCTGGTCACAGGGTAAAGGACAGAGGGTTTTTGGTTGACAACTTTGAAGGAGAGAGAGAATTGGGTTTGGCTGACAACTTTGACAACAGAAATTTGATCCTACTTGCAACTTTTCTTTGACCAGCTTTTGCCTTCAGTTCAGAGAAAGTTTGAAGTTTCTTCTACAGCACTTCTTCATCATCGTATAGTCCAAGGAACAAAGTGATCGACTGCAGATCAAACTTCTATAGCAATACTTCCCCAGAATCATTTTTATTGTACTTAATATCCTCGTATAGGATTATTTGTACTTTTTTCTTTTCTCGTTTGTAAGCAAAAGTTTCGCATAAACATTTGTTTATCCTCGTATATGCACAATTCGCTTCGATGGAGGCGGAAAGCTTAGTCCTCGATTCATGGGACCTTTTACTATTCTAGAGAGGGTCGGTGCAATTGCTTATAGACTAGACTTGCCACCTGGAATGGAGGGAGTGCACAACGTGTTTCACGTGTCGTAGTTGAGACGGTACGTGGCAGATCCTAGTCACATGTTGGATCACTCAGAGATAGAGGTCGGCCCTACTCTTAGCTATCCAGAGTAGCCATTTAAGATTCTGGATTGGAGAGAAAAGGTTTTGAGGAACCAAACTATTCCCTTGGTACGCATCATATGGAGGCATCACTCTTCGGGGGAGTCTACTTGGGATAGAGAGGATAAAATGCGAGAGCGTTATCCATATTTGTTGGTACCTTGAGGTATGTTCTGGTATGTTCTTTCCTTGTTCTGTTCTATTATGTTCTGGTCTGTTGTTATTTTTCTGAGGGTAGTTTTTATCTTTGAATTTTAAGGACGAAATTATTTTAAGGAGGGTAGACATGTCACTACCATATTTTCTAGGAAAGAATATTTCGGTCATTTCATAATTATTTAAATATTGTGCATGTGAATAATTATTTATTGTGTTATTTAATTATTGTTAGATGTTAGCTTATTATTTTGGACTTGTGTTAGTAGACCTAACTAGTTAGTTTAGATCCATGAACCAAATTTATTATCAGTTAGAATTGAGCCCAATTAGAAGCCCATTCATTAGGATGATAATTAATTTAATTAAACCATTAGACTATAACCTTTCTTTTTTAATTATTTCTTCATGAGAGGCCCCTAAGGGTATTTTGGTCATTATATAGTAGCTTGAGGGAGGGACTAACGGGACCGGCATATTTAAAAGAGGGAAAACAATTTTTCTCTCCTCTTTTTATTTCAAATCTAGATCTAGAATTTTTCTCAACCAAATTCCTTCATTCCCACATCAATTTCCTAGCATTTTTTTTCAATTCCTTCCCAAATCACTATTGGAGACTAGTAGAGCAAGAATCTAGAAGGAGAAAGCAATAATCTACAAAGAGGAGCAATGATCTATAAGTTGGAGGCCAATTTTATCAAATTTGGTGGTTGTATTGGGAGTCCATCTCCCAATAGATATAATTTATTTTTCTCATTTAATTAGGTTCTAAATCTAATTTTTAACCATGGAAAACTACCCCACATGCATAAGCTATCCATAGGAATTAGAATTAGGTTCATAAGAGGCCAATTGAGATAGTTATGGTGTATTTTGTGCCAATTTTGGAGAAATTTCGAGATTGACACTTGTTGTGTTTGTCAATTGGTCATATCGACCAAATTGATATATGTTTGATTAATTCTGGCTAGTGTCGTGTCCATAATTAGATACGTGTAGGCCGTATCCCAATAATTTGGTGATACATATTAATTTGGGTATTTTTCTCTCACACATGGCTTTGTACATGTCATATTTTGACACAGACACGTAGATATGTGTTTGACTCTTCGTATTGTTCATAAATAGTAATTTAGACTTGCTCGTGTCCTTCGGGGTATGTTTAGTTGTGTGATGGACTCATATCGCAAGCGTATCATAGATCTAGTATATACGGGTGTGATGCACTCCACGTGTTTGTTTGCATTCCTAGATCCAATTACCATTGTTCATAGCTATTAGAATATTAATTATCCATATATATATATATATATATATATATATATATATATATGAACAACATAAGGATATATATAACTCAATATATATATATATATATATATATATATATATATATATATATACACACACACTATATACATATATATATATATGTTGTTGATGTGGTATATATATATATTCATAAAGAGTGTAGGTATGTATATAAACATATATATATATATATATATATATATATATATATATATATATATATATATATATATATATATATATATATATATATATATATATATATTATGTGGGAGAATGTGTATGTGCATATATGTACATTGATATGTTTATGTATCTAGATATATTGTGAGTGTATATAGATATATATTATAGCTACTAGTGAGAGTGGTTATATATATATGTATTAGATAGTATATGGATAAATACATTTATAGGTGTTCTTTCTTGTGTGTGAGGGGGTCGGGCACCGGCAGTGAATCATGTGCATCGAGGTACTGCAGTAGCCACTGCATTCAGCGTGTGCATCCACTGTAGGAAGCTACATAGTGAGAAGCAGAAGCAGCTATGCAGAGCCCGAACAGCAGCAACAGCTATACAGAGCCCGAGCAGCAGCAACAGATACAGAGCCTCGAGGCAGCAATGCAGTGTAGATAACTGCAGCTACAACAGTTACTTTAGGCAGCAGGTATCCGTAGTTAGTTAGGTATTTCAGTTAGTTTGTTTAGTTAGCTAAGTTAGTTAACTAATAATAGTTATTGATAGTTAGCTAGTTATTAATTGTTAGTTAACTAAGTTATTTATTTATCAAGTTAGTAGTATCTAGTTTAGTTAGTTATCTATATGTAGGTATGTATATGCATGTATATTTGTATTAGTGGGTATTGTAGTTAGCATGGTTTAGTAGTTGTATTAGATAATGCATAATAGTTTATAGTTATATTAGATTGATAGACATATAGGTATGTATATATGTTTTAGTTGTACTAGTAGTTAGTGTTTTGTTAGAAATTTAGTATTCATATATACATATGGTATATATATATATATATATATATATATATATATACGTTAGTTAATAGATTGGGTAGCTACTATATACTAGAGTGACATTACCTTGAGATACCAAGGTAAATGTCAAGGTATTGGCCGATACTCAAGGTATTGGATTCGAGTATCAAGATGGAGGTTTAGTGGTGCGATACCGCATTGGTTCAAAGCCAAGGTATCCACTTAGCATTTGTAATTAGGATTAGTATATATATTATTGCTTGTGTATGCATATATGATATTTTATATCTAATTGTTTGCGTATCTTGAGATACGATACCTTAGTGATTTTATAGTATCTTAGATTTACTAGTGAGGCCTAAATTCTTAGTGTTTGGACCCAATATCATAGAGATAGACTCATGCAACTTAGAAATAGGTAGTTTGACCAAGTTTGACTTAGAGTTGATCTAGTTTGACTTAAATATGGCTCTTTGACCTAAATGTTGATCAATTTAACTTATTTTCTCTTTGATACCTTGTATTGATATTATATTCTATATCTAGGTCTTCGAGGTACCGTACCAGACATCTGTGATACTGTGCACCCGGTTTCAGGCGAGTACCTTCTCTGATAGTTTCTTATTTATGATATCCTCTATGTTCATTGTATCTAGTGTAGATATCCTTGATTTTTTGACATGATAGTTACATGGATTGGTATATCTGGATCTCGTCATGAGATATTATTCCTTGGAATATATGGTGTAGCTTGTGCAAGCCTTGTTTCCTTGTTCTTCTTGTACATGTACAGACATTGATTCTCGGGAAGACTTGTGACCTTTCTAGAGAATCCCGTACCATAGCGTACCATAGTTGGATCCACTATACCAGTCGGGGACGGAGAGTATGTAGTGTAGATATGTGATCATACCCTCCTTATATCAAGTTTTGTTCATTGAATAGTGTTAATCATACACCGCATGTATGATTAGCCAGGTAATAAATCTTGTATCAAGTTTCGAAGTCGATCACATGTTAAAGCTGGTACTCACTCACTTAGTCATTATTATTCTTGTTCATTGTCATATTGTTCATTCTTGTATTTATTTCAAGTATTTTCTTTATTGTATATCTCTTGTATCTATTGTTGCATATTGTATATTCACATCTATTTACTATTACGTAGTATATATTATTGATTAGAACTACTGTTAGAGATATACTCTGCTCCTTTCCTGACTGTATATATTTTTCCCAGATGACACTGAGGAGTGGTACCCTACTCATTACGGACCTCAGGATATTGTGGGCTTAGAGACAGAGATACTAGCTCAGGAGGGACTCATCCCGACTGAGACAGACGATCTGGGACTCATAGTTTCATAGATCGACTCTTGTACTGGATTTGTCTCTAGGTTTCTGTTTAGTATTTTCTCTGCCTCATTGATGTTATTATTATTGACTCATGAGTTGTATTATGACTATTCTATTCTGTTATCATATTCGTGTTATTCTCCATCTAAGATATGTGATTGAGTATATTGATGTTGTTGGTGGCTCATTATATTGTTAGATAGATTACCCAAACAATATTCTACCGTCGATTCTTTGGTGTCGGCTGAGTGTTGTTTCAGACTTGCATCCCTATACTGGGTGCAGGTCATGACACATTTTTAGTGGTAGCCCATGCAGGTCTCTTCGAGGTCGCGATTAGTACGATTCGTAGTGGTGCTCTGAATTAAGTGCTATTATGAGCATGTTTTAAAATATAGGATATATGGTATTGGCTGAGAATACTCAATCACATCTTGGAAAAACTCTTTTGATTCAATTCAACTGTCCTCCTTGATATTGATATTTGATCTTTAACTGTCCTTTCTTTGAGTGTCTTTCATCATGTGCCATATTGATTCTTTCCTTTCGCTTTATCTCAGGATATCGCCTAAGACTAGATCACAGCAGGGGAGAGCAGCTTCTTAGAGGTTTACGACTTCTTGTGGGCCTGCATCAGTCACTTTTCCAGCGATTGCCAAAACAGTTGCATTCGGGGGTCCACCGCCTACTCAGAGGACTGTGTTAACTGTATCTGAGGGACTTCCACCTCCACCTTCCGTGCTAGCAGATGCGACACAGATGTTCATGCTATTTTGTGATATATTAGAGGCGCAGAGGGCTCAGTCTGAGGTACACCAAAGGCAGACCGACGTCTTATGGCAGGGCATCGAGAGTGCTCTTCATCTTGCTCGTGTCGTAGTAGAGAGAGAAGTTCTGGTCCAGTAGTAGGTTGCTCCTCAGATTGCTCAGCTTCGGCCAGGCAACATTCAGGACTTCAAAAAGTTGGAGCCTCGGGTCTTCAAGGGGACAAAGGACATCGTCTATGCTGATGATTGGCTCGAGGACATTGAGCGTCTCATGAGGGTGTCCCGTCTTTCTGAGGATCTGAAGGTTTAGGCGGTAGGACCTCAGCTGTTCGACATCACCCGCACTTAGTTCAGGAATGAGCCAACTTTTGCTAACGCAGGAGAGTCTTGGAAGGTGTTCAAGGACCTCTTCAAGAAGAAGTTTTTCGCTTGGACAGACAGATTAGACTTGGGTAGGCAGTTTGAGAGCCTCATTTAGGGGAGCATGTCTGTGGAGGAATATATTACAAGGTTCGGCAGGTTGAGCCGATTTATAGAGTATTTGGTGAGAGAGCCGAAGGTTCGAGCTATTTATTTTCATGAGGGTCTAAACTGGGAAGTGAAGATCCTTATTCCATCTTTTTATGAGACATACTCGGAGATACTTGCGGAGGCATGCAAGGTTGCGCGAGAGTTGGGTTTGAAGCCCAAGAGAGATCGCGATTCTTTTCTGGGCGCTAACAGTAGCAAGTATCTGCTAAGCGTCCTTATTTCTAGTCCAAGCCTTTTCAGCAGCCGCAGCAGCACCAGACTCCAGCTAGGGCACCATTTTACCAGGCACCACAACAGCAGAGACAGTTACAACAAGCTCTTTGCCACTACTGCAAGAAGCCCAGCCACATCTGGGAAGTTTGCATAAGAAGGCTGAAAGTTTGTTTGTATTATGGTACTGAAGGGCATTAGCTGAGAGAGTGTCATTTTAATCCTCGTCGTGCAGTTTAGGGAGCAGCTCCAGCTCCGAGGACACAAGCGAGACCACCAGCAGTACAGTCGAGGGGACCGTCGCTTCTGACCATGCAGCAGCATTATGCTCAGCACCAACATCAGAGAGGTGCACGTCAGGGACGAGCGTTCGCTATGAAAGTCGAGGAGGTTGAGCCCACCGAAGATGTCATCGCTAGTTCTATTCTTCTTGATTCTATTCCAGCTTTAGCTTTGTTTGATAGTAGTGTTTTCCATAGTTTTGTATCTGTTTCTTTTGCTCTAAAGCATGGTTTAGTAGTTGAGTCTTTGCTTAGGACTTGCAAGAGATAACCGGGGGAGGCATTATCCTTGTTAATAATATTTGTAAAGATTAAAGAGTTACTCTGGGAGGATGGGAGTTGAGTGCGTGTCTACTTGTAATGCCACTTTAGAGCTACGATATTGTACTCGGGATGGATTGGTTGAGTAGGCACCGTGCTAGTATAGATTGTAGAGGAGGTAGAGTTTTGTTTGGTTCGTCAGGAGAGCCAGAGTTTGAGTTTGCTAGAGGAGATACAGAGCAGGAAGAAGGCATTATCTGTGGAGCTATGGTGGAAGACAAGGAGTTGCCACATCCGTTGATAGTAGAGTTCTTGGATGTGTTTCCTGAGTAATTGCCAGGATTATCGCCAGATTGAGATATTGAATTCTCTATAGACTTGGTGCCAGGTGCATAACCAATTTTATAGCATATCTATAAAGTAAACAACAATGAGCTGGTCGAGCTGAAGAAACATATGGAAAAATTATAGGATAAGGGGTTTATCAGATCGAGTTCTTTACCGTGGGGAGCCCTAGTATTATTTTTACCAAAGAATGATGGATCAGTGAACATGTGTATTAATTACAGGGCATTGATAATCTCACTATCAAGAATAAATACCCTTTGCCTTGGATTGATGACTTGTTCGATCAGTTGAGTGGTGCCAAGGTATTTTATAAGATAGATTTGAGATCAGGCTACCATTAAGTAAAAGTGACGCCGGAGGATATACCGAAGACTGTTTTTAGGACTCGGTATGGTCAGTATGAGTTTATAGTGATGCCATTTGGGTTGACTAATGCCCCAACGGTGTTTATAAATTTGATGAACAAGGTATTCCACCAGTACTTTGACAAGTTTGTGGTGGTGTTCATCGATGACATACTCATATACTCGAAGACACTGGAGGAGCACGAGAAGCATTTGCGGATTATGTTGGATGTGCTGAGAAAGGAGAAGCTGTATGGGAAGCTATCCAAGTATGAGTTTTTCCTGGACAAGGTAGAGTTCTTGGGATATGTTATAACTGGTGATGGGATTTCAGTGGATCCGAAGAAGGTCACAGCAGTGGAGTCTTGGAAGACCCCGAGTTCAGTAGTAGAGATCAAGAGTTTCTTGGGATTGGCAGGCTACTACAGGAAGTTTGTGCAAGATTTTTTGAGGATTGCCGAGCCTATGACCAGACTCACCAGGAAGGATATAGAGTTTGTTTGGATGGAGGATTATGTCACAACCCGTACCCAGATATTCGGGCACGAGTACGTGGTTATGCCCAGCCTACGTCACAACATCGGCGGTAGAATGATGTCTGGATCATTTCTAACTATGTAACATCTCAATAATATAATATGGTATTTGTCAATTATCTCAACTTTAAACGGAGGAACAATATGGTATTTCACAAGTATAACTAATCTCAATCACAAAATAAACTAAGGAAGATAAAGCACGAATGGAATAGCGAAGGAAAGAATAAGATACAATCCATAATCTGAAATAATATACAAACCGTGAATCTCAACAAATAGTCTAATACATGCCAACACAAATAACTTGACCTACTCGGGCTCTGCAACTAAGTTGCCCTGGTCTATAGGAGTAACCTCTATAGGTACACCGTCATGCGGCCCGTAGAATATGGGACACTTCTCTAAAAGCCAATCATCTGAAAAAATATATCCAGTCAGGATTAGAGCAAAGTACATACCTCTGAAAGCAGTTTTAATAACATAATCGAGCATATAAAACAGATAATAAAAATAAAATACAAGATCATTAACATATGAAAGAATAAACAATAGGTATACCGGTAATGTACGAGGATATAGAACAACAACATAATATCTGCAATATGATAAAATAGCTGTAAACTAACTAATGTGCCTCAGAATACAAGTTTATTATGTGATCGGTTTGGGTGAACATGATCAATAAAGTAAGACGATTACAAGTGTGGTATGTAATCAGAATATACACGATAAACAATGGGGCTTTGATCACATAATCAACTCCTACTCTCCAATCCCCAACTAATACCAATGGATCCAATCACGATACGCTATGAACACGAATATGACCACTGAACACGAGTAGTGGGTATACACGAATATAATCATACTGAACACAAGCAATGTGTATACACGAATAAGCACACTGAACACGAGTAGTGTGTGAATACAAATTATAAATTAATACCAAATATATACGATAAAATACATGTACAAGAGTGCCCGCGGAACATGGTAGGGGATACATCTCCTGACGGGATCCATATAGTACAAGTCCGTAAAATCACTGTGTCGGAATCAAGTATACAATTCTAGAACATGCATATATATATATATATATATATATATATATATATATATATATATATATACTATTATGAATTAAAAACTATCAGAGAAATGTACTTGCCTAAAGTCCTGAGCAAGGTGTGTCTCTCGATGCCCAAGCTGGTGTCACACAGACCTATATATGGTATATTGTATTAATACAAGGTTCAAAAAAGAATATAAGTTAGATTGATGCAATGCTAGGTCATAAAGATATTTCTAAATCAAACCGACTACTCTAGGTTGTAAGAGTCTAATACTAGGATACTAGGTCGATACACTATGAAACTAAGCTATACTAGCTAATCTACGATACTATGAAACACACCAAAATGCCGTATCTCAAGATACGCAAGTTTCAATGTATAAAAATAGTAATTTATATATATACAAGTCAATATGTATATAGTATCTTAACTAATTACTGAAATTAGGATACCTTGGCCTTGCACCAATGCGTATCACACTACCTATCTCGACCCAAACCCAATACCTTGGTATCGATCCCTTATCTTGACTTTACCTTGGTATCCCAAGGTAATTCAAAACCTATGACTATAGCTAATATATAGCTAATACCCCATAAATATACTAACTATAACCATATACTAACTACTAACTTATATTATGTATCAATATAATACCTACTAACTACTAACATATGTAACTACTAACAGATATAACAAATAATATACATAACTATCTAACTTAATCAATAACTTATATATATATATATATATATATATATATATATATATATATATATATATATATATATATATATATACAGCTAATTATATACTAAACATTCTAACTACCTACCTATTTATACTAACTAATACCACAACTCAACTATTGATACTGAAAACTGAAACTAAACTGATACTGGTATTGATACCTTGCAGGTACTGAACTAAATTGAGGAAGGCTAATACTGCTACCTGTGCTTGTTCAAGTGATGTGCAGTGGTTTGCTAGTGTCGGGCTGTTGCTGCACTAACCTCTGAAATGCTGTGCACAACTGTGCACGAGCACTGCTATGCATAACTGTGCACGAGCACTGCTGTGCATAACTAAAACTGCACAGCTCAAACCTCGCTACACTCACCCTGCTGTGCTAGCACATCGATGCACTAGCTGCTGCATATTGCAGTGGCTGTTGTCTCCTCCCCCTTTGCTGTCACTGACTGCTGCACGAGCACTGCCTCCTATTGCTGCGTGTTCTGCATTGGGTTGCTACTGCTGACTATCGAGCACACACTGCTGTGCATAGCCCGAGCCTTTACTAGCAGTTGGCTGCACAGTGCTGCTCTCAGTTGCTCCTCCCCTTTGCACTGATACTACTGCTCTCTCTCACTCACTGACACACACCCATAGCTAACACACAAACACACATACATATATACAAACTTATATATACCTCCAATATCAATATATATAATATATATATATATAATATCAATCTCCTCTCGACACATATATACATAGCTCACACACAAACACAAATACATATAAACATATACCTCAATGTATATCAATTTACATATGCATATATATATATATATATATATATATATATATATATATATATATATATATATATATATACACTCTATACTATATATATGTATATGTACACCCTCTACTATATATATATATATACAATACCACATATCTATATGTATACACATATATATAAATATAGCTATATACACTAACTTACATATACTCATCTATCTATATAAATATATATATGTATATATATATATATATATATATATATATATATATATATATATATATATATATACCACCACCTATACAAATCTATATGATATAATACAAATACACACTCAAATATATATATATATATATATATATATATATATATATATATATATATATATATATACACACACACACACACACACACACACACACAAGCATAGATAGAATTGAGGACAATAAACCAAACACGTGGAGTGCACCACACCCGTATCACACTAATTCTATAATATGCTTGCGATACGGCTCCACCACACAACCAAACGCATCCTGAAGGACATAAAAAAGTCTAGAATACTAATTATGACTAATACGAACAATAATAATAACAACTACGTGTCTGTGTCATGAACTGATATTTACAAATCTCCGTGTCGGAGGAAAACCCCCAAAAATAACCTATATCGCCAAATTGACGAGATACGGCCTACATGAATCCAATTATGGACACGACACTAGTCACAAATAAATAATCATATGTTATATTGATCTATTTGACCAATTGACAAATACCACATGTGCCAATCTCAAAATTTCCCTAAAATTAACATAAAAATACACATAATTTTCACCATAGGTCTCCTATGAACCTAAAACCAAATCCTATGGGTAGACAATGCATGTAGGGTAATTTTTTATGTTTAAATCTCAGATTTAGAGCCTACTAAAAGAGAAAAAAACTAAAATATACCTATTGGAAGATGGATTCTCAATAAAAATCTCTAAATATTGTATGTAGCCCCTTTTTGTAGATCTTGGCCTCCTTCTTGTTGCTCCTTGATTTCTTCTTATAGATCCTTATTGTAGTAGCCTTAATTGAAGAATATGAAAGGAATTTGTGAAGAAATTTGTGAAGAAATTTGTGAAGGAATGGTGAATGAATAAAGGAATTTGGAAACGGGAAAATGTAGATCTAATTGGAATGAACCAAATGAAGTGAGAGACACTCTCTCTCCTCCTCATGTGGTCGGCCATATACCCCTTCCCCAAGCAATTATGAAATTTCCAAAACATCTCTTGGGTCCTCTCATGAAGAAATTAATTAAGGGGGAAAGGTTCTATTCTAATGGTTTCACTAATTAATTCATCCTCATAATACATGGGTCTAATTCATGGGCTCAATCTAAACTAAACTAAAATGTTGGATTCATGCATCTAATTTAAATGGTTAGGTCTACTACATAATTCCGAAACAATCTAGCATCTAACAATTGTAGCGCCCCGTTCCCCCGGTGCGGGGAGCGCGGCTAAGAAATACAAGACGGTATCGTTCGATCGGGATAGATTGAATTAAGAACTCCTCCTCGTTATGGATTTGTTTTTTCGGAATCGATTCCCATATTCAGTGGACCGTGCCCCCGGGATCAACTTAGCGGTAGAGTCAGGAGGGGACCTCTCCGCTGCTATCTTTTATTGCCTCGATTTTTGATGTCGCTTGTTGCTTTCGTGCTTTGAGTTGGTTTTGGGATTTGCTTGTTTTCCTTGAACGGTTTCGATGATTTCATTATTTTCGTTATTGAACTACATTTCAATTCCGAGATTGGAAAGAGTGGAAGGAGTATTGATTGAGCTGTTCGTGATGCAGGTGAACGAGCAGTAGGCGGCTTGCGAGCGGAGTCGTGAAGCGCCTCTTTCCTTCTCCCTTCCAACAATCTAAGTGAGTGGCTACCATCCCGATTAGCTAGCCTTGCTTCCAAGTCTTCACACTAAAAACTCTTGCATTCTTGTTGTCCCGATCAGACGATACAAAGTAATAATAAAAGATACCAAAATAAAAGAGACTAGACTTGGATAATACTGCTTGTCAATCAAACTTGGGAACGGTTACTTACCTGCATTCTTGTTCGTTTGGGACATTTATCATATGCATAAATACAAGTTAGAATATTTGTTCTTCTTTAAATTATGCTATGAAATATACTGAACTGAGAGGCTATACAACTGAATCATGAAATACTGCTTGTCTTATACTCGTGTTGCCTCAACTGCATGAACTGTTGCCTTAATAAATAATATCGATTCGATCACGGATAACTTGTGCACAAGGTCACTGGTTCCTGTGGACGGTCGCTGGGGCACTGGCACAGATTTAATCCGGACGAAACTTTACTGTAGTCTACTGCATCTGGACGGGATAGTTTGTAGCCACTACTGAATCTTTGCTGCATTCCATCCTCGTTCAAGACTAAATCGTCCAATATGGCAACTCGCCAGTGATCCACTGTATATTTAAACCTATTGCAAACTAACTTGTGTCTTCGTGGCAGGGAAGGCATGGTAAGTATTGTGCAGGTAGTTCAGACGGGCAGGTAAAATCCATCGAACGGTGGCACATTCATTTCAGTAAATTCAATATGCTGCTTACTTGTAAATAAACTAAGGCAAGATAGAAACCCACAAAAATATGCATGCTTCATTAAAACAACGTATTGATTGGTATAGTTCGGTTAGCTCGCCTTCACCAGTATGTTTCGACATGCTGACCCTCGTTGAAACAGGTTCTCCGTACTAAGGCGAACCGAGCGAGGAGCCAGAGTCGTCTTCCCGATCCAGTCAAGCTGTTGGCGCATCCTAACCGTGCCGCATTTTGAAGTACTTGAATAAGGAGCTTGCACTCTTCATATACAATGCAGCTCCGTGGCAAACTGTCCTCCAGCCCAGAGGTCTTTATCATTTTGAAGTTATAAAGGGATGTAATGTACAGGACTGCTATCTCATTTTGAGTCAACACTTTTGTAAGCCCGTGCGGCATATTAGCTGACTCGTTCAAGAGTTTGTAATAGATGTTCATTATCAATAAAAAGAACTTTTCCATGTTTCAACTTGTGTTCAATTTATCTGCGTACTCTGAATATGTGCTCGTTATGCAAAATACTTTAGCCTTGTGCGGGCGCAATCCCAGGCCCGCACGGCATCACGATCCAGGGGACGCCCCAACGTTTCTACGAAATCGGGTCGTGACATAATGGTATCAGAGCACAGATTCAAGTTCTTTAGACTCGTACTGGAAAAGTTCTTTTAACGATCAAATTCCTATTCGAACTCTTGAACTCGCTAGGCCAAAATAAGATATGTTCATGCAATACGTCCATAATACATTATGATTCTAATATAATTTACCTTCTTTTGAAGGAATGGCTCCAGCGCAATCTGCAGCGCTACCACCGAACGAAACGCAAGAAAGTAGTTCGGGCACTTCGGGAAGCTCTCGGAGCCAACGGGGCATATCTCAAGTCGATCCGCTTGAGCGGGTGCTACAAATGTTAGAAGCACAGCGACAAAGAGATGATGCTCGCCAAGCCAAGTTCGAAATCAATCAAGAGACCCGATTCTCAGTCAAACAGAAGCAGGTGGATGCCCTGCAACAGATCGTTCAGACTTTGGCTTCCAAATATTCCGCTGCAACAACAACGACTCCAGTGGAACAGCCCGTGCTTGAAGTAGAGACGCCGTAAAATCCAAGGCCGAGGGAAGTGACTGCCTTCGACTTTGGCCACTTCAAGAAAGTCTGCAACACTCCATTCAACGGAACTGAGGAACCCATCGTGGCCCTAGATTGGCTGGCCGAACTTGAAGACCACTTCGCTCTGCTAGTCTCCCCGAAGACAAGCGCATCGCCTGCGCGCAACTACAACTCCGCCTCAACGCACACGATTGGTGGGACGTGCATCGACGATCTCTCCAATTTGATCACGGAAAGGAGGCGATCTCATGGACGACCTTTCATGCCACGTTTGAAGAAGAGTTTATACCCCCTCCAGTACAACGTCAGATGGAGAACGAGTTCGTACAGCTGAGGCAGGGCAGGATGACAGTAAAGAGTATTCCGTCGAATTCAACCAGCTCTCAAAATTCGCTAGGGCCTATTTACCTGATGCAGCGAGTCAAGCTAGAAGGTTTGAAGGTGGTCTCCGTCCTGCCATCAATGAGCACGTAGTCGTTAATCAGTATGGGACAATACGTGATGTCATGAATCACGCTCTATCACTAGAACCGCAGTATCCTCACGTTTCTACCGGCGCTATGCATACCTACAATCACAAACGCCATAGCGGACGAGAGAGAAAACACTACCACAAAGTGCCGAAACAATGGCGGTCCACGGAGAGGAAACCCAGGGCAACCATGTTCTTATTATAAGAAACCAGGGCACACTGCAAAAAAGTGCCGCAAGAAACTTGGGCAATGTATCATTTGTGGGGATCCAGATCATACCGTTCCAGCCTGCCCACTGAGTCATCTCAATAATCCCTAACGGTAGGCTCTATTCCTAAGTTTTAAGGACGAAACTTTCAATTAGTTGGGTAGGATGTAGCGCCCCGTTCCCCCGGTGCGGGGAGCGCGGCTAAGAAATACAAGACGGTATCATTCGATCGGGATAGATTGAATTAAGAACTAGTCCTCATTATGGATTTGTTTCTTCGGAATCGATTTCCATATTCAGTGGACTGTGCCCCCGGGATCGACTTAGCGGCAGAGTCAGGAGGGACCTCTCCGCTGCTATCTTTTATTGCCTCGATTTTCGATATCGCTTGTTGCTTTCGTGCTTTGAGTTGGTTTTAGGATTTGCTTGTTTTCCTTGAACGGTTTCGATGATTTCATTATTTTCATTCATTGAACTGCATTTCAATTTCGAGATTGGAAAGAGTGGAAGGAGTATTGATTGAGCTGTTCATGATGCAGGTGAACGAGCAGTAGGCGGCTTGCGAGCGGAGTCGTGAAGTGCCTTTTTCCTTCTCTCTTCCAACGATCTAAGTGAGTGGCTACCATCCTGATTAGCTAGCCCTTCTTCCAAGTCTTCACACTGAAAACTCTTGTATTCTTGTTGTCCTGATCAGACGATACCAAGTAATAATAAAAGATACCAAGATAAAAGAGAATAGACTTGGATAATACTGCTTGTCAATTAAACTTGGGAACGGTTACTTACCTGCATGCTTGTTCGTTTGGGACATTTATTATATGCATAAATAGAAGTTAGAATGTTTGTTCTTCTTTAAATTGTGCTATGAAATATACTGAACCGAGAGGCTATGCAACTAAATCATAAAATACTGCTTGTCTTATACTCGTGTTGCCTCAACTGCATGAACTGTTGCCTTAATAAATAATACCGATTCGATCACGGACAACTTGTGCACAAGGTCACTGGTTCCTGCGGACGGTCGTTGGGGCACTGACACCGATCCGATCCGGACAAAACTTTACTGTAGTCTACTGCATCTGGACGGGATGGTTTGTAGCCACTACTGAATCTTTGCTGCATTCCATCCTCGTTCAAGACTAAATCGTCCAATATGGCATCTCGTCAGTGATCCACTGTATATTTAAACCTGTTGCAAACTAACTTGTGTCTTCGTGGCAGGAAAGGCATGGTAAGTATTGTGCAGGTAGTTTAGACGGGCAGATAAAATCCACCGAACGGTGGCACGTTCATTTCAGTAAATTCAATATGCTGCTTACTTGTAAATGAACTAAGGCAAGATAGAAACCCACAAAAATATGCATGCTTCATTAAAACAACGTGTTGATTGGTATAGTTCGGTTAGCTCGCCTTCCCCAGTATGTTTTGACATGCTGACCCTCGTTGAAACAGGTTCTCCGTACTAAGGCGAACCGAGCGAGGAACCAAAGTCGTCTTCCCGATCCAGTCCAGCTGTTGGCGCATCCTGACCGTGCCACATTTTGAAGTACTTGAAGAAGGAGCTTGCACTCTTCATACACAATGCAGCTCCGTGGCAAAGCTGTCCTCCAGCCCGGAGGTCTTTATCATTTTGATGTTATAAAGGGATGTAATGTACATGACTGCAATCTTATTTTGAGTCAATACTTTTGTAAGCCCGTGCGGCATATTAGCTGACTCGTTCAAGAGTTTATAATAGATGTTCATTATCAATAAAGAGAACTATTCCATTTTTCAACTTGTGTTCAATTTATCTGAATACCCTGAATATGTGCTCGTTATGCAAAATACTTTAGCCTTGTGCGGACGCAATCCTAGGCCCGCACGGTATCACAATTCGGGGGACGCCCCAACGATTCTACGAAATCGGGTCATGATATAATGGTATCAGAGCACAGATTCAAGTTCCTTAGACTCGCACTGGAAAAGTTCCTTTAACGATCAAATTCCTATGTGAACTCTTGAACTCGCTAGGCCAAAATGAGATACGTTCATGCAATAAGTCCATAATATATTATGATTCTAATATAATTTACCTTCTTTTGAAGGAATGGCTCCAGCGCAATCTGCAGCGCTAGCACCGAACGAAATGCAAGAAAGTAGTTCGGGCACTTCGGGAAGCTCTCGGAGCCAACGGGGCATATCTCAAGTTGATCCGCTTGAGCAGGTGCTACAAATGTTAGAAGCACAACGACAAAGAGACGATGCTCGCCAAGCCAAGTTCGAAAGCAATCTAGAGACCCGATTCTCAGTCCAACAGAAGCAGTTGGATGCCCTGCAACAGATCGTTCAGACTTTGGCTTCCAACCATTCCGCTACAACAATAACGACTCCAGTGGAACAGCCCGTGCTTGAAGTAGAGATGCCGCAAAATCCAAGGCCGAGGGAAATGACTGCCTTCGACTTTGGCCACTTCAAGAAAGTCTGCAATACTCCATTCAACGGGACTGAGGAACCCATCGTGGCCCTAGATTGGCTGGCCGAACTAGAAGACCACTTTGCTCTGCTAGTGGTCCCCGAAGACAAGTACGTCACCTACGCGCAACTACAGCTCCGCCTCAACGCACACGATTGGTGGGACGTGCATCGACGATCTCTCTAATTTGATCACGGAGAGGAGGCGATCTCGTGGACGACCTTTCGTACCGTATTTGAAGAGGAATTTATACCCCCTCTAGTACAACGTCAGATGGAGAACGAGTTCGTACAACTGAGGCAAGGCAGGATGACAGTTAAAGAGTATTCCGCCAAATTCAACCGACTCTCCAAATTCGCTAGGGCCTATTTACCTGATACAGAGAGTCGAGCTAGAAGGTTTGAAGGTGGTCTCCATTCTGCCATCAATGCGCATGTAGTCGTTAATCAGTACGGGACAATGCGTGAAGTCATGAATCACGCTCTATCTCTAGAACCGCAGTATCCTCACGTTTCTACCGGCGCTGTGTATACCTGCAATCACAAACGCCATAGTGACGAGAGAGGAAACACCACCACAAAGTATCGAAACAACGGCGGTCCACGGAGAGGAAACCCAGGGCAACCATGTTCTTATTGTAAGAAACCAGGGCACACAGCAGAAAAGTACCGCAAGAAACTTGGGCAATGCCTCATTTGTGGGGATCCAGATCATACCGTTCCTGCCTGCCCACTGAGCCGTCTCAATAATCCCTAACGGTAGGCTCTATTCCTAAGTTTCGAGGACAAAACTTCTAATTAGTTGGGTAGGATGTAGCACCCCGTTCCCCCAGTGTGGGGAGCGCGGCTAAGAAATACAAAACGGTATCGTTCGAACGGGATAGATTGAATTAAGAACTCGTCCTCGTTATGGATTTATTTCTTCGGAATCGATTTCCATATTCAGTGGACCGTACCCCCGGGATCGACTTAGCGGCAGAGTCAGGAGGAACATCTCCGCTGCTATCTTTTATTGCCTCGATTTT